>JAODAL010008942.1:0-113995 GCA_025379985.1 Phyllomedusa bahiana
TAGGCTGCCGCAATGGGGCGTTATAAAACCCCAAAAAACTTTTTCGGTTTTCCTTTATAGGCTGCCAGCCCCCCTGGTTGCTTTAGCTAAAGACCTTTTTTCAATTTCACCTGATTAGGCCCGGCCAGCGCTGGTTCTTTTTAAACTACGACCCCGTTCCATTTTCCGATAGGGTGCCAGCGTTTGGGCGCTATAGCTACCCCGACCCGCCCGATCTTCCCCCTAGGTTTCCAGCCCCTGGTTTTCTATAAAAATACTGCTTGTTCAATCTCCTTCCCGTTAAAGGGTGCCAGCACCGGGTTGTTAGTACAGACTGTTTCAAACTCTCCTGATAGGTGGGCCAAAAGTTTGGGCGCTATTCTACAGACCTGTTTTTATCCTCTTCCCGTTTGGTGCCCAGCCTGGTTGTTTAGCTACAGACCCCGTTTGGTCTTTTCCCGATAGGTGCCCGTTCTGGTTGCTATAGCTACAAAAACCTGTTCTATCTCTCCTGATAGGCGCCAGGGACTGGGTTTCTATAGGGGTACCGACCCGTTCCCCTTTTTCTCCTTTATAGGGGCCAAGCCTGGTTCTAAAGCTACAGAAATGGGTTGATCCCTTTTCCCGATTAGGTTTTCAGCACTGGGTTGCTATAGCTACGACCTTTTCTATCTCTCCTGATGGCTGCCCGCATGGTCGCTATAGTACAGGCCTGTTCCGGGGCTTTCCTTTATAGGCTTTGGGGAGCATGGTTGCCCTTTTTTAAAGGGCCTGTCCTATCTCTCCCGATAGGGGTGCCCGGGACTAGTTGCCCATAGCTACAGAAAAACTAGTAGAAGCCCCAATTTTAAAAAAAACACCACCGAAATTTAGGGAAAGAAACCAAGAAAAAAAGGGGGCTGAGGTGAGAAAAGAACCCTTGTTGTGCACGAAAACCCCTTTTTTAAACTTCTTTTTATTCACTATCATTAACAAAAATGCTATATTTAAAATAAGCCTGAAAACAGTCAAGGGTGTGGATATTGCTACTCAGATCTCAGTGGAACCTGAGTGCTTCCTCCATTGGGGATTGATCGGTGGTGTCCCGCCCCCCTTTACAATCCTTTGGGGTCTTCCCTTAGATATTGTTTGTCCAAACCGATACAACAACTAGTGGTGAACATGGAAGTAAGGCTGGAAGAAAATGCGTGGATGAGTGCAGCTACGTAGGCACGGCTGATGAGAGCTGACATTAGTTGAAAACACTACATCTCCGCTTCATGTATGTTCCTCAACAATGTGGAAGATTACATTGAAATACATGAAAATAGCCTTAAGCACCGAAGGTTACAAACATATTAGCATCGGCAGGAAGAGGTCGAAATAATGAAGTGTGAAAGTCATCTCCCTGGCAGATGTACAGAGCGGGTCATTTGGGGCAATGGCCTTTCCTTACATTCTTTAACTTGGGTCAAGGGGAAAACCCCCCACCAAGAAGAGGTTTGAGCCCCATCATTTTCAAAAGAGTTCTACCCAGCTTAAAATTATGCGGGAAATTTTCCAAATTTAAAAAAAAAAATATTTTTAAAAAAAAAATAAAAAATTTCCCCATTTTTGTTTTTGCGCTCCCTTGTGACCATGGTAAGCCATTCCCGGGGATCTGACCTTGAGAGGTTCCCAGTCTTTACCGCACATGCTCAACAACCCTTCCCCCTCAGGGAGTACTGCGTCTTTCCCGCTTATTAATCCCCACACCCCATGTGAAGGGGTGTTAACCTCAGGTGCTTCATTCTACTTGTCCCCTGTACCTTAGTAATCCAAACTCACTGCTGAGGAGTTTCAACCCGTGCTTCATTCACCTGTCCTCTGTTCCCTTTGTAAACCACACACTCCTGCGAGCGGGGTGTTTAACCCCAGGTGCTGTCATTTACTTCTGTCCTCTGTATCCCTTGTAATCACACACCATTGCTGACGATTTCAACCCCAGGTTTCTGTATTCTACTCCCTCCTTGTATCCCCCTTTTAATCACCCAAACTCCTGCGGGGTGGCTTTTTCAACCCCAGGGGCTGTCATTCTATGGTCCCCTGTCTCCTTGTAAACAAACACCATGCTAGGCGAAAAGTGTTTTCAACCCCGGTGCTTGGTTTCATCTACTTTGTCCTCTGTATCCTTGTAAAACCCCCACACCCATTTCTGAGGGTGTTCAAAACCCCCCGGGGTGTATTCTACCCCTCCTCTGTATCCTTAGTAATCACCAATCATGTGAGTGAGTGTTCAACCCCAGGTCTGTCATTTTAATGCTGTCCTCTGTACTCCTTATAATACACACACTCACTGCTGACAGTTTCAACCCCCAGGGGCTGTCATTTTCTCCGTCCCCCTTTTACACCTTAGTAATCACATCCTCCTTCTGAGAATGTTCAAACCCCAGTGCTGTCTTCTACCCTGTCCTCTTTTTCCCTTTTAAACCAAAACCTCATGCTGATGAGGTGTGTCATTTTCCTGTCCCCTTTTTCCTTATAAACAAATACCACGTGATGAGTGTTCAACCCCCGGGGTTGTCATTCTACTCCTCCTCTGTACCCTTATTTAACAACACACCATATGAGTGAGTGTTCAAAAACCCCGGTGTTGTCTTCTATACCGTCCTCTGTACTCCTTTGTAATCACACACATCACACTGGTTTTAGGCAACCAAAGGGGTTGTCATTCTATCCCTTCCTCTGTACCCTTAGTAAACACACCATTGCTGACGAGCTTTAAAACCCCCATTTGGTCTTCTAAAAACCTGTCCTCGTATTCTATAGTAACAACACACTCACTGCTGAGAAAGGGGTGTTAAAACCCCAGGTGCTGTCATTTACCCCCCCGTCCTCTGTACCCTTTTTAATCAAACTCATCACTGCTGAGGGTTTTAAGTTTCAACCCCTGGTCTGTCATTCTTTTAGTCCCTGTATTCCCTAGTAATTAGTTAAACAGTTCAAAAAAATAAAAAATAAAAAAATATACCAAATCAAGGGGTTTCCCTTTGCGGGGATTTTTAAAAACTAAAAAACCCTATGCTAAAAGGCAAATTTAAACCACTCACTACAAAAAACCTCAGGGCTCTTTAACATAACCAACACTTGTTTCCTAGGTGAGCACACGGGGGGGGAAAAGGCTGGGGATTTTTCAACCTGCTGGGTCACATGATTTGCAGTTGTATCAAATCATACATGGCCCCCTTTGAACACATTGAAAGCTGAAGCTGGGTAAAGCAGGCAAGAAATGCCTTTGTGGTTAAACCCCTTTAAGTAATCTTTCATGTTGAGCGTCCTTGATAATAACGAAGTGTGAATGTCATCTCCAAGGCAGATCTATGGTGTGGGTCAAATTGTACTGATTTGGGAATCTTAAATTTTTTTTAAGGAAATTTAGTAGATATGGGAAATCAGATTTTGTGTTCAAACCCAAATTGGGTCACTTGTAACCCAGACTCCTATTCTACCTTACAGTTTATTTTATACATATAGCATCACAAGTCCCCTTTCTAGTGTCCTCATCGGACGGGGTTTTGTTGGGATCATTATTTTTAGTTGTAATTCTATAGTCTTGCCTTTGGGGTTTTCCCCCCTGGTTTACCTTTTGTATCAATTCAAACATTAGATAACCCTGGATGTAGCTCATTCTTTGGTAACACTGATGTAAAGAGCTTTAGACATTTTGCTCCAATAAAACTAAATCTAAAAAAAAACCAGTTCTGCAATGAATTACCATAAGCAGAATATATAGAGACCGGGGTCGGAGAGGGTCTACAGCCACAGTAAAGAGGAGGCTGCTTCCAGCTACTGCTTGATACCACCACCCTCCATATTTCCTTTACAGGACTGTAGTCTAGGACACTTCATTGTCTAGTAACATTGCAATGGACCCCTCCCCATGGATCCCCACTCAAGGGGCCCAACTGGGGAAGGGACCCAAACTTTTGTCAATGGGGTTGGGCAGCCCTCAGAGATGCATATGTCCTTGTAGGGCTGATCTTCCAAGCAGGTCGGTCCATGAGGCCCAACTTCAGACTAAAGAGTGTTTCCAAGACCCAAAAAACTGTCTCTAATAGCGGGTTTTAGTTTGGGCTAATTTGGAAATAAAAAACCCCGCAAAAACAATCTAAAAACGGGAAAAAAAAAGAAAAAGAAAAAAAAAGGGGAAAAAAAAAAAGAAAGGAAAAAAAGAAAAAAAAGAAAAAAGAAAGAAAAAAAGAAAAAAAAAAAATAAAAGGAAAGGAAAGAAAAGGAAAAATTGTTTTTTTCCCAAAAGGGAAAGGTAGGAAAAAAAAGATAGGAAAAAACATTTGGGCCCTTTTTTTTTTTTAAAAAGAAAAAGTTTTTGGGTTTTTAAAAAAATTGTTTTGGAAAAAACAAAAAACTTAAAAATTAAAAAAGGTTAAGTAGGGGGCAAAAAATGAAAATTTAAAAAAAAAAAAAAAACTTTTAATTAAAAAACATGAAAAATTTGGGGAAAAAAAACCATTTTTTTTTAAAAAAAAAAAAAAACAAAAAATTGTGCGGTTTTTCAAAAACCTTTTTTTTTTTTTTTTTCCTAATTATTAGAATAAAATTAGAAATAAAATAGTAGAAAAGATAGATAGATAAAACTAGATAGATAAGAAAATGGGATAGTTTGATAAAATAAAAAAATACATAAAATTAAGATAATAAAAAATGTAGTTTAATAGGTGGAAATAGAAAAAAAACAGTAGATAAAAAAATGAAAATGGAAAAATTAGAAAATATAGATAGAAAAATAAAAGATGTAAAGAAAATTTAAAAATGGGAAAAGATGGGGATAGTTAAAAAGATTAGATAGATAAAATAGATAAAATAGAATAGAAAAAGATAGATAGATAGATAGAATAAAATTTTGGGAAGTGTGATTCTTAGGGGTTTCAAAAATGGAAGGGAAAAATAAAATGTGAAAAATTTTAGTGACCCCCAAAAAAATTTTTAAAAAGGGAACTTTTAAAAAAAAAATTGGGAAAGATCCGGCAAATTTTTTCATGGGGTTTAAATTCCCTTTGGCATCCGGGACTTGATGGGGTTTTCCTCTCCATCAATGCTCTCTGCAGTATGTAGCATTATGCTCACACCTCCGAACACTAATGCACTGCTGGATTATACACTGTGTAGGACTATTCCCCCCACTGTCTGCAGTCATAAAGGCAAAAAATTTACGTTGGTAAAAGAAAGAAAACACAGCTAATGTGACTGTGTTTGGTTTTTAACGGAGAATGGATGTACCCAAAACACTTTTGCATTTCACTTTTGAAACCAGGGGCTTGTGTGGGGAGTGCAGCCTGATTATAAGAGAAGGCAGGGAGCGAAAATATTAGGGGCATACAATTTTTTTCTTATATTCCCACTGCTTTACAAAACTGGGGAATTAGGACAGATAAAATGGAAAACCTCAATTAAAAAGAAAAACAAAAAAACTAGGCCCAAAGTCAGCAGCTTGTGGGGTCGGGGGATGCAATAAAAACCCCCCTTTGTCCCTTTGGAGATTGTTTATTGGGGAAGGCCCCAGGGCCATTTCTTTTTTAGCATCTTGTAATAGACATGAGAGGCTGGTTTTTGGTTTCCCTTTGCCCCCCTAGGACAGCCTCCAAACCTTTTTTTGGGCCACCCTTTAATCCATACTGGGGGGACAAGCACAGGCCACAACTGCAATGGAGCAAACCATTATTTACAGAGCATCTATCTGCTTCTTAAATGAAATATGTGTTTTAGGGGGTTGGGCCGGGACGAGGGTTTTTTCTAGGTAAATTTAATCAGCGGGTTTTTGCATTGCAGGGGGTTAGGATGGTGAAAAGGGGACATGTGTGGGGGGCTTTTTTATTCCCGGAAAATACTGTCTTTTTTACACACTAAAAAACCCTCGGTGCAAAAAATGTTACTTTCCCACCCCTGAGAGGCCTTTTCCGGAAGCTTTTCTGCTGCTGAAAAATTTGAAAGGTTTTTTAACTAATTAATGGCAAGATATAAGCATAAATTTCATTGCCCTGTAACCCTCCCTTAAAAGCTGAAATGGGGGGCCTTTGGTTGGTCATCCCTAGGGACTGTGTGTCCCCCTTTGATGGGGAAAGGGGTTTTGGGAGGGTGCTTTTAATGCGGACTCGTGGGGTTTTTGGGCTTTTTTCCCCTCCAACCCCAAAAAAAAGACATAGAAGACTAGATGGAGAGCTGTGAGAGTAGAGTATAATAATGTCCTTCATTTTTTCCCAAAAAAGAAATAAAGCGGAAAGGGGAGCTGGGGGCATTGCCCAAAAGCCTAAAACTGAGGGGGCTGCTGCGGGTTTTTCCCCTTTTTTAAGGAGCACAGTTTTAAATTAATTTTCTGGTTCCCAAATAAAATCTGTCACTGCCAGCCTAAACCCCCGGCCATTTTAATAAGCCACCATTGACCTTTCTGCCCCCTCAGGGGTTAAATAAAACCCGGCGGGTTTTTTGGTATGGAAAAATCTACCCCCCAAGAAATTTTTAAATATCTGCAAGTGCATGCTTTTAGCCTTCTCGGGGGCTGAGTGAAAGAAGGAAAAAACCTGGGGGGAAAACCCCCAAAAAAAACTCTAGCCACCCCAAAAACCCCCAAAGCTAAGGGTTGCACAGTTTATAAAACCAAAAGGAAACCCCAAAAAGTTAGCCCCAACTTGTCCCCAAAAGGGCCCGTTACTAGGTGGGTTTACGGGGGTGCAAATTTCTTTTAAACCGGGAGGGTTTGCAAAAGGCTTAAAGCTAGCAGTATCCAAAGCCCAGCTACTGGTTGCAATGATAGAGAACCTGAGAAAACCAAGATCCTAACTCCAACTGTCCCCAAAACCCTGCTATTGGGTGCAATGATATAACATGTGAGGAAATCAGGAGCTTAACTCCAACTTTCCCCCAAACCCTCCTATTGGGAAAAAGTTTATAACATGGGGAAAAAACCCAAAGATCCTAACTCCAATGTCCCCAAAAACCCCGCTTTTGGGTTTGAAAATGTTAATAACAGTGAGGAAAATCAGGAGCTTACAGAAAATTTTCAACTGCCCCCCAAAAGCCCCTTTTTAAATAATTTTGGGGTGGGCAAAAATTTAAATTTTTTTAATAAACATGTGAGGAAATCAGGAGCTTAACTCCAACTTTTCCCCCCAAAACCCTTTCTATTGGGCCTAAATTGATTTTAAACTTGTGGGGAAACCCAAAGGGTCCTAACCCCAAAATGCCCCCGGGACTCAGCTACTGGGTTTATAAAATATTGGGTGCAATGATCGAAAACCTGAGAAAATCAAGAGCTGAACTCCAACTATCCCCAAAACGCATTTTTTGAGTAGAACACTGAATGCAAATATTTTTAAAAACCTGGGGGAAAAACCAAAATTTTAAAAGTCCCCAAAGCTGGGGCTATGGGGTTTGCAATGTATAAATCTGAAAAAACCCCTTTGGGAGCTTAACTAAAAACTTTTCCCCCAAAATCATTTATTTGGGGGGGAAAAATGGATGCAAAGATATAAAAAAAAAGGTTTCCCGGAGCTTAACTTTTTCCCCCAAAAACCCAGCCACTCGGTGGAATCCTGGATGCAAAGATTTTAAATCTGAGGGGACCCCAGAGTTTAAATTTTTCCCCCAAAAACCCCAGTTCCGGGGGTTTTTTTTTTTTTTAAAAAAAACTGGATGCAAACTATAAACCCTTGATAGAAAAGGGAAGGGCTAAACTCTAAACTTTTCCCCAAACGTTTTTTTCCCTTAAAAAATTAAGTACAAATTTTTAAGCCCCCCCCCCTTTGAGGGAAAATAGGGCCAAAACTCTGTTCACAAAGCCCAGCTACTGGGTGAAATACTGGTTGCAAATATATTAAACCTATGGGGAACCTAAGGAAACCCTGGAGCTTATCTCTAACTGATACTGGGTGGGGAAAGGGGTTCCCCAAACCCGGGGAAAAAGGAGCAAGTCCTTCACCAAATTCCCTGTTTTACAGGAATTTGTTCTCTTCCTTGGGAGACTAAAAACAATCATTATATTAAAATATTTCGACTTCAGTCATCTAATACAAGAAATATAGTTCTGTTATAGGAAATATGCAAAAACAAGTTTGCATGTCTCTAGTTGGTGTCACTTATATGATAGACATTTGGAGGGATCTATGATTTCCCTTTGATAAATGGAAAAAGCAAAACAACCTTTGAAAAGGTAAAAAAATTTTTTCCCCAAAAATCCCATAGGGAAAAGGGAAATAGGGATGGGGAGTCTTTTAGAAATGCAAATGCCCCTTAGGAACATAATACTTTCTATTTTAAAATTACACACAATGAAAAGGTTTTTTACCCCCAAAAGCTTACCCTCTAAGTGCCCCCAAAACCCCAGCTCCCCCCCATTTAAAAATCTTTGAAAAGAAAAGCCCCGGGGTTTGCTTCGGGGTTTGCTGGGTTTTAGGGTAAGGGGAGGAAAAAATGTTCCCGGGGTTTCCCTCCAAATGAAATTTTGCTAAAAAAATACAATGATTTTACCCATTTGACAAAAAATATTGATTTTCCCTTTTGTCAAAGGGGGAAGGGTTTTCTCTTCCACCCCAACTCTGTTTTGAATTTTTCATTTTTTTGGTAAGTCACAGGGCCCAAAACCCCTTAAAAATCGCTTTGGAAAATTTTTATTAAAAAGGATTGAAAGGTTTCCCCTTTTTAGGGGCACCCACTACTTGCAATTTTTAGCAGAAAAAAATAATAAAAAAAAATTCACACCAGCAGTTTAATCACAGAAAGCGCGCAGCAGCAATGATGTGGGCCTGCGGGGGTGGTGTGGACAGGTTTCAATGCCGGGCCCAAAAAGATTAGTTGAAAAAAGAAGGGGTCTTGTTCCTGCAGATGGTATGGCCACCTTCAGCACTGTGTCTAAATCACACCAAATCCAGGAGTCCTCCGAGCACCTGTATATCCCACATAGATTTCCCCAAACAGAGAGGAAAGGTACAAAAATTTTGGGGGGTAAAACCAAGGAATTTGGGGTCTTCCCTACAGAGCCCAGGGTGAGCCGGGTTTCCTTTGCTGCAACATCAAACCCCCTCCACCCAACCCACCAAATTTGAATTCTGGTCTCCCTTTTGTCCTAGCTACGGGCTTTTTCCCCAGCTCTCAGCAGTTTCTACTTTACAGGGGAAGGATGGGGGAAAGGTGGGGGGGGGAAAGGGGGGATTAAAAGTTAAAAGTCTTTAAGGGGTTTTTTGCAAAATTCTGTTTTTCTGCTCCCAAATCTGAAGCTTTTTGGGTTCCCAACGGGTAAATTTCCCGCAGCTTTCAATCCCAACAGCAGCTGTGGCATTGGCTTCATCGGGGACAGAGAGGAGGTGCTAAATCATTTAGGAATCGGGGAAAAGGGGGGGTATTTTTGCTGTATTTTCATTAGGGGGGACCAGTCCTAGCCTTTAGATTTCAGCTTTTTGTGTATCCAAAGAAGTTATCCCCAGGAAATCCCAAAAATGACCCCCGACGGGTTTTTAATGTCAAATTTTAGGGAAACGTGCCCTTCCCCTTTAAAGTTTTCCCCCACTCCACCCTTGACGTGCCGGATGTGTAGTGGAAGTTTGGGGGAAAAGGGCGTGATGGCTGAAAAAACCCAAGGAAAAAATCCAATTTCAGCACCATGGACAGCAGCCAGATTCCCAGCCTTGACTATGGGCAAGTATGTGAGGACGTGAAGGAAGGGTGCTCACTGGGGATAGGAAAGGGTTAATTCACACATGTTGCATTTCATTTCTTTTTACCCACCAGTGTTGGCCCCAGGAAAAAATGTTTAAAATGTCAAAATCCAACATTGCAACCGCAAAAAAGCAACCTGCAGCCATGCGCAATCTGTCATCAAGTAATAATATTTCTATCACTACAAAGGGGCTTTGCAATCCCCACATTGATGGACAGCAAAAAGGATTTGTCCAAATTATTACATGGGGTCAAAACCTCCAGCACCTTGGGAGGTATCTCCCGAAAATGTCCCCTGGAAAATTCTCGCTCTGAAAAAAGGGAAATTTCCCGGTCAATCCTTAATTTTGAGATGATCACACCCTAAAAAGTTTGAGTTTGAGTCGAACCTCATAACTTTGAGAAGTTCAGTTCGAAGTTCAAGTCGAACTAAAACTTCGAACCCATTAAAAATCTATGGGGGAAAGGGTGTTCGGGTTAAATTTTTTTTCCTATAAGGTGGGGGAAGGGAATTCCATCCCCTTTTAAAATTCACCCAAACAAAAAGGCCGGGGTAAAATTTTCCCGGGTAAACACAATTTAAAATGAAGCCCTAAAAAAATACGTTGTGGCCCCCCTAAAAACATAGCCTATCATTGGTAAGGGGATGAAAAAAGCCTATCGAGGCGGGATTACATAAACCAGTAATGATAGGTTATGTCCTCCAGGGGCAATGCCCTCGGTTTGGTTTTCATTTTAAAACACACCAATTTATGTATGTTTTTCCGCGGGTTTGCGGAAAAGTGCCTTTTTAGGGCATTCTGTTTTTTTAGCAAAGGGAAAACCTGCGGGCCCAAAATTTTGAGGGGGTTTGGACTTTAGGGGCACTTTACACTGATTTAATGCACCTTGAACGCAATGCAGAACGCAAATATTTACTCGAATGAACAGCAAAATGTTCGGTTCGGCTCGTGTTCTAAAAAATTGTGAAGTTCGACTCAAACTTAAAGGGATTTTGCCACAAAGTAAAATTGACGTGGGAAGCTTGCAAATGAAATAACAAACATTTTCACCATTCATTATTATTAAAAGTTCTGCACCGTTGTTGTCTTAGCTGCTCCTTTAGTGATCCATTGTTTACAGCTCGACTCCAGGGGATACAACCAGGGCTGAGAGCTCCTCAGTCCTGGCCGCACATGCTCAGACATCACCTCTCCTCTCAGGCAGCTACTAAGTGTTCAAACCCCGGGTGCTGTCATTCTACTCCCATCCTCTGTACTCCTTCTTAATTCGCCAAACAGTGCAAATAAATAAAAAAAAAAGGAAACCTCAATGAGTTCTGTGCATTGATAAAGAGAAAAAAAAAAAAACACAACGTTTGGTTCCTGCAGGGATTTGAACCTAGGACCCTTGTGCTGTGAGGCAAAAACTTTACCTCTCAGCTACTCACAATGCTTTACAAACAGACCTTTCTTTGACTAGAGAGAGGAAAGGCCTGGTGATGTCATCCTGCTGGGTCACATGATATGCAATTCAAACACACCACACACGCCCCCTTCTGAGCACACAGAGCTGAAGAGCTGGATGCAGGAGGTATGAAATGAGATCATGGCAAAACCCCTTTAACTTTTCTCGAATGGTTCAATCAACACTACTCCCCATTCATTTCAGTAGAAGTTCTGAACACAGCCAAATGCAACCATTCACCTGTATATGGAAATGAATGGATAGTGACTACGCAAGTGTGACCTCTTCTCCATTCAGAAGAGGAAGCGTTCTTCAGAGGTGGATCAACTATTAGATTGTTGCAGGCAAATTGTGCACATATATGTGTCAAGTATGTACAACATGTATCCAAGTGTTATATGTCATCTGTAGTAATGATATTTCTTTTACTTGGATCAAGGGGCTTTGCAATCACATACATTGATCGGAGAGCAATAGGATATGTTGTCAATGTCACATAGGTGCAGGTCTGACCTCCAACACCTGCAGGTATCTCAAGAACTGTCCCCTGGAACTTCTTGCTCTGAACTGAGAAGTTGCACGGTCACTCCCCATTCATTTCAGTAGAAGTTTTGAATGCAGCCAAATGCAACCACTCACCTGTACTTGGAAATGAATGGAGAGTGACTATGCAAGTGTGGCCACTTCTCCATTCAGAACAGGGAGCGTTCTTCAGAGGTGGATCAACTATTAGCTTGTTTTTAGCACTTATGTTGCCAGCAAATTGTGCACATATATATGTCAAGTATGTACAAAATGTATCCAAGCGCTATGTGTCTTCTGTAGAAGTAATATTTCTTTTGCTTGGTTAATGAGGTTTTGCCATCACAGACATTGATAAGATATTGGTAGGATATGCCATAAATATCAGATAGCTGCGAATCCCACCTCTGAGACCAGCACCTATCTCCAGGCCATGCTCCAAAATTCCCTCTTCTGAATGGAAAAGTGGCCACACTTGTATTTGGCTGGACTGAGATTTCCCATTGAAATGAACAGAGAGTAACCGTGCACTTCTTCATTCAGAATGGAAACGGGGCCCTTTCTTAAAATTAGAGGCCCAAAAAAACCTTTCATTGAATAACCTCAAAAGGTGGGGCCGCCCCTGGAACTCCCCTAATCCGAATAGAGAATTTTAATAAAAACTTTTACTAAAATTTTCCAAAAAACTATTTTTGCCTTTTAAAATGTCAAAAGGTGGCCCCAACGGGGAATTTTCTGGACTGTTTCCCTTGAAAAAACAAGGGGTTTAAAATTTCAAAACCCCCTTTAACTTTTATTAAAGGAAAAATTTAACCCCTTTTACTTTAAAAAAAATTTATTTGGGCGACCCAAACAAAGTGCTTTTTGGTCCCTGGTTGAAATAAACCCGTCTGGGGACAGGTTTTGGGGCCTTTTCACCTGTCCCCCAGAACGGGTCCCCAAAAAAACCCCCATTTTTTAAAGGGGAAGGGCCGCTTTTGGGTCCAACTTTTCCATTTCCCTTTTCAAAAGGGAAATTTTGAGCACAAGAAAACATTTTCCAAACGATAGGGGTTTTTTGGCGGTCGCTTTGGAGATAGATGCCAAATCCCCAGACATAAAGGGAAAAAATGAGTTGGGAAAAAAAAATAAGGGTTTAAACCTTAAAAAAACCATAATATGCCCTAAACCCCATTCCCCAAAAAACCCAGTTTTTTCTTTAGGTTTAGTGTTGATTTTTTGGGGTGATTTTTGCTTGGGTTCCAGTTCAATTTGACATTGACCGGAATCCAATGTGCACCATTATTCATCAAGCCCTTTGATATTGTCAACCTGATTTTTTATTTTTCCCGGACACGCTGCCTAAAATCCCAGAATGGGAAATCAAGAGAAATTCAAAATATTAACAAATTAAAAAATCGGAGGGCCCCTAAGCCATATACTGGGTAAAAACTATTAAACCCGGGATTTACTGGGAAAAAACCCTAAAGTGATGATAATTTCAACTGCAATGACCTGCTCCTGCTCCACCAGCCTCAAAAAAAATCATAATCTTTCTTTTTTAAAACCAAAACAAATTCCCCCCCCCCCCCTGCTTTTTAAGATTAACATTAGCAACCCCTTTTAAACCCTTTTGGCCCGAAAACACAAAGGGCCCCCCAAACCCTGGAAAATTCGAGAGGTAAGCTTTTATGTTTCCCCGGGTTTTAATTTTTTTTTCATGCGTAAAAGCAACATAAAAATGGCAGCAGCCTTTTGGGAATTGTCACAACTAACTGTAAGGGACAAAAGTTTTGTGTATAACTAATTTGGAATCAAGAAATTTTAAATTAATCATTCCCATAGCATGCTGTACAAAAGGCTCGGCTGCAAGGGAAAACTACCTTGGGGTAAAATTTAAAAAATAATGTGGGGTCAATTTTCTATGTATAAGGGAAATGCTCAATTTTAAAAGGACTAAAACCCGGCCCATGGGCTAACCTTTTAAACAGGGAAAACTGATGACTTTAGAGAGATTTATTTTGGGATAATAAAACAACTGAAATTTAATAATTTTTTAACAAAAAAAGGGTTTTTTTAATTTAAAAAAAAAAAATTTAATAAATAAAACATTTTCCCGGGCCAAAAATTTTTTTCTTGAAAACAAGAAAAGGTAATAGAATTTAAAAACAGGCCCTTGGGGGGTGATTTCCCCAGGGGAACAGGGGGGAGCCTTTCCCTTGGGGCCCACCAAACCCTGGTAGTTTCCCCGGGCCTTTTTTTCAAAACATTCTTTGGGAGAGGCCAAAAAGGCAACAGAAGAGGGCAAAAAGCCCAAAAGGGAGAGTATAAAAACTGTGCAGTACGGAGGTAGCCCCCCAAAAATCAACTCCCCCCGGGGGAACCAGAAAACAAAATTTCCCCTGGGGGAAACCCGAAAACAACTCCCCCTGGTGGGCCCCAGAATCAACTCCATTGGTGGGGCCCCCCCAATCAACACCCAAATTTGGGGGTCCCAGGGAACCCAAATCCACAGGTTCCCCCCAAAAATCATCTCCACGGGGGGGCTCCAAAAATCAACTCCACTGGGGGGCCCAATAAATAAATCCCACTGGTGGCCCCAAGAAACAATTTCCCCTGGGGGCCCCAAGAAAACAATTCCAAAATGGGGGCCCCAAGAACAACTCCCCTGGTTTCCCCAAGAATCAATTTCCCCTGGTGCCCCAAGAATCAAAACCAAATGGGGGGCCCCCAAAATCCCCTTTCCCCTGGGGGCCCCAAAAATCAACTCCAGGGGGCCCCCAAAAAAACAACTCCCGTGGTGGGGTTTCCCGAATAAACCCCCCCAAGGGGGCCCCCCCGAATTAAATTCTAAAGTTGGGGGCCCTAGGCATTCCAGCCAAAAATTTCTTAAAATAAAAATTGTTCCCCTTTTTCCAAATTATTTTATACATTTCCCTTTTGGGTTTTCCCCGTGAAAGAAAATTTAAACTGCAATTTGGTCAAGGTGGAGGGGAAAAAAAAAAAAACAAAAACCCTCCCGGTATTGCCTTTGTTATTTTTAAAAAAATTTTTAAAATCCTTTGAAGGGCCTTTTTTCAAATTGTTTTTATTTTTTAAAAAATCAGTCTTGGCGAAAAAAAGCGAATACTCTTTGAAAGCTCACCATCAAATAAACTCGGGGCCTTTCCCAAAAGGTTTTCGCCCTGATTTCTTTTACCTTTCCCCTACTACCCCTTTTTATGGCCCAAAATGGTACAAAAATTTAAATTATATTCTATTGCTTTATTTATTTTAAAACTATAAATCAAGGGGATTTTGTAAATTTGGAAATCCACAAAATAAAAAGCAATTTCCCCCCGTGGGCCCCTTTTAAGAAAGCATTAAAGTCCTCAGGTTTTTTGCATCAGGAAACCCCCTTCAATTTTTGGGGAAAGGTTTTTGGTGGAAAGTTGCAAATTGCTCTCCATGGCTTATGAAGGGGGTAAAGACGAGGGTTTATTCCTGAATTTCATTTCCCAATGGGGTTTTCCCCCTTTTTCCCACCAAATACTGGCAAGGGCTTTTTAAAGATTGTTTCATTTTACGATTTAAAAAACATGTTAATGTTTCCAAAACTTTCCTTGTTTTTGGAATCTTCCCCGGTTTAAAAAAAAAGCTTGGGAATTTCTAGCCTAACCCTTTACCCTTCCAGTCCGGGTTTAAAAACCCGGGACCCAATCATTTAAAGGTTTATAAACCCAAAATGGGGGAGAATTTCGGGGATTCCCTTTTCCTTTTTTAAAGGGTGCGCTTTGGGTCCAAACCACAGCAAAACGGGAAAGGAAGAGGTTTTTAAAGGGGTTGTACGTTTTTTAAATGGTTTTGTAGACTTGACTAAAAATCAGTTTCAGTTTCAAATCCAGGGGTAGTCCCCCTTTCCCCGGGGGCGGGGCCTATCCCCCCCAGGAGGCGTGTCTCCCCCCCACGGGGGACTTTGACATCAACAAAGCTTTTTTGGTTTTGCAGGGGAGGGGAAGGTTCAGGAGAGGAAAGCCGAACCCCTGCATGCTTCTTTTTGTCTGCAGAGCCTTCATTCCCCGGCTGCACAAAGCTCTTTTAAAAACCCCCTCATTGCAAAAATAAAAAGGCCAAAAAAAGTGAGGATTTGCCCCACCGGGGGGGGGGGGGGGGGGGGGGGGGGGGGGGGGGGGGGCGGGGGGGGGCCCCCCCCCCCCCCCCCCACCTATATAAAAGGGGGGGCAGTGAAAAAAGGCTGTGGTTTTAAAATGAGAAAGGAAATTTAATTTTAAATTGTTAAAAGACTGATTAATTGCCCAAATCCTTTAAAAAAGAGCTGGGGTTTAAAAGCCTAAAAGCGGGCTTGGGCCACATGTAAAAAGCGTTTTGGTCTTCAAACTTTACTTTTTGCCCCCTCAAAACTATGGGGAAAAAGGAGTTTTTAACCTAAACAGTTTCATACATGTCCCCTTTAGTTCACTTTAAAATTAAACAGCTCAAGGGGTAACACAAGTGCAAAGCCAATCACAGACAGGGGATTTCCCGCCGGGGCATGTCCAAACAGGCTAAATAAAATGTCAGCACCAAAACACGAAAAGGGGCATACCTGGCCAGCTGCTGCAAAATAACTAAAGAGACAGAAAAGCCAACTACTATACTCGGACTTTGGAAAGAAAACCCAAAATTGAAAAAGTGTTTAAAATTTTTACTTTCCCCATCACTTAGAAATGTTTTTGAGCAAAAAACCCCCTAAGATTTCTTTAAGCAAATCGCGCAACAGTAAGGCATGGCCCGTCAACAACAGGCACAGCAGGAAACTAACTGCTTGCTCAGTCAATAGATGGTGGTTCTTACGGAAGCCATTAGAGGCAAAGGAGCACCAAATCCTCATCTCAGGATAACGGGGAAAAATCCTGGTACAGCTCGGGTTAACATTGGTGGTCCAGGCTCAGAGGGTACATTATTGGGGCTATAACATGGACAAGCCACCGAGGTCATAGCTATTTGATGTTCTCCATGCAGTCCAGAAATGGCTACAGCCAGATACCTGTTCCCCGGCTCAAATGGTTGAGTGCGTGGTCATGGACAGATTTATGTACTCTCTCCCAAAACCTTCATTTTTTTGGGTTGTCGGGAGCCCCCCACCTGATAAAGGGGGAATTTTGGGAAAGACCCCACACCGGGAAAATTCCTGGTGATCATAAACCAAAGTTCCTGTATGGGAGACCTGAGAACCCAAGGGTCAAGGTTGGGGCCCCCAAACAACCAAACCACCATGGAATGGGGTGTCAGCTTCGGGGCCATATGATGCTCCAATGCCCTTAACCACGCAGCCCATGGAGTGTTCCATGAGCTATTGTTGCTCCATGTTTCCCCAGCTGCCTTAGCACCACCCCTTTCCCCCCAAGAAAGGGGCCCAAATTGGCACTGTAAAGTTTAATGGGACTGTTGGGACTGGACTGTTAGACTCAGTCTCTACTGTTAGCTTCTCTCCTCAATTTCACAGCTCAGCCCGCGGGCCCCCCGCGCCCCCCCCTGCGCTTCGGGGGCCGGCAGGGTGCCGTGGGCCCAGCCCTGTCCTCTGCCCAGCCCAGGAAACCCAAATCCCGTCCCCGCCCTGTGCTTCCCCGCTGGTCTGGATTTAAAGGGCCAGCAACCGTTAAATTTTTATTGACGGCCCGCTGGTCCTATAAGGAATACCCCCCACACTCCTTCCAGTTTTTTGGTGTGCTTTAAAGCAATCTTGAGAGTTTGGAAAAGCCCTTCTTTTCCCCGTGTACCCCTTCCGCTACGTTCCGACTTTCCCTTTTGCCGCTTCCCTGACCGCCGCCCGCTCGACCACGAACCCTGCCCCTCCCTGACCCCGCCTTTTTTCCCGGATTAGCTCGGGTTACAAATTCTACCACCAGCCCCGGGCTCCCATCGAAGCAATCACGCGGGGTAGGACCGGTAGCCTCACCCGCAGCAAGCCCTCCCGCTTGCGGGGGGCTCTGGAATAGGGGGGGCTACTTAGACTCCGCCCCTGGCTGGCCTTAAACATCACGTTTTTTGGTGGTCCAGCGAATCCACCTCTGCATTACAATATGTTGGTCCCTAGAAAAATGATGGGGGGGTTACATGTCTCCATGGAGATACCCAAGTGTACCCAGTGGCCCAAGTGGTCTTTGAAATGGACTTGGGGACTCAGGCTCACCATGTGGGGATTGTTAAGGACATAATGCATGATGCAATCATTGGCTGTGATTTTTCCATATTCTAGGACCTGTGGGTGAAAGTGGTCTCCCCAAATTACCCCCTGAACGAGGACAGCCCAATGTATACTATCCCTAAACTTGTCCTGGAATTTCCCCTGACTGGCAGGTGACAATGAGGAGATGCCAACCATAGAGGAAAATGTCCCTGACTTGGAGGTGTCCCCAGGGGAAATTTGGACGCCCAAATGCAGACTTAATTAAAAAAGCGGCATTGAAGGGTCTAGTGGCCTCTAATGGGGTTTCCCCCGGAACCCCAAAGGGGGATGAACGTAAATCACATTTTTTCCATGAATATGCCACTTACCGGTAAGCGAGGTGAAAGATATTGGGGTTTAACACTCTGGACCTGGATCCATCACGCATGGTTTTTTGACAGGGACACTCTCTTTTCTTGGGGATATGGGATGGAGAAGACCCTGGAAATGATCCTGCATAGGTTCTGCTGGGCAGGTTGTTTTTGTGAGGTTTGAGATTATTGCCAGTCCTGTCTGGTCTGTCAAGTCACCTCCCTGGTAGCCCACTTCCACAGTCATCTAGTACCACTGAGCATTATTGAGGTGCTATTAAAAGAGTTGCCATAGCTTTGGTTGGATCCATGATGAAGTCATACTAGGGATCACCAGTATATTCTAGTAGTAGTAAGGTACACAACTCAGTATCCTGAGGTAGTGCCTTTGAGTAATACACCCTCTAATAATATAGCCAGAGAATTGTTTTATATCTTCTTTTGAACAAGGATTCCGTGGGAGATCCTAATTGATCAATGGACACCCTTCATGTCCAAGGTGATGAGAGACTTATGTAATGTGCTGAAGGTTACATAGTTGCGCACATCAGTATACAACCCACATATGGACAGGCTGGGGGAAAGAGCCAATAAAACTTTGATGGCCATGCTAAAAAAATGGTTGAGAAAGACGGGCAAGGCTGGGACTTCCTATTACCATGCCTGTTGTTCTCTATAAAAGAAGTGCCACAAGCCTCCCCGGGGTTTTCCTCATTCAAATTATTATTTGGCCGACACCCGAGAGAACTGTTAGACGGGGATAAGAAACCTGGGAGAATGAGGTTACCCCTTATAAAACTGTGATTGAGCATGTCACACAAATGCAAATGAGGGTTTGCTCAGGTAATGCCTATTGTGATGGAGCATCTTCTCCAAGCTTAGGAAGCCGCACAAACCCAAGTGTATAATAGGACTGCCCGACTTAGACAGTTTAGTTCAGGGGACATAGTACTGGTGTTAGAGCCCACAGCTGAGAGCAAATTCCGAGCCAGGTGGCAGGGGCCATACAAGGTAGTCAAAAGAGTGGGAAAAGTAAACTACAATGTCCACTAGCTCATTATGATTGTCATTGTACTTTGTATGTAATCCCACGCATATATACAAAATGGAATTAATGGCGCTTTAAATAATAATAATAATAATAATAATAATTATTATAATAATACCCTACCAGATATACCATATTAATTTGATCAAAACCTGGAAGGAAAGAAATTCCCCTGAGACCTCTTGCCTAGGGACCCAACAAGAGTCAGGGGTTGAGTTAGTGAACATTGCAAACACTGTGTCACCCTCCAAAAAACAATAATGTAAAGATCTCCTACAACAGAATAGAGGTCTGTTTACAGAGACACCGGGGCTCACCAATGTAATTGAACATGGAACCGCAGGTGACATTATATGTGAAATTCTATAAAATCCCTGAGGCCCACGATGATACAATGACAAGTGGGTGATCCAGCTCCATAGTGCTAGTACCAAAACCCAACAGCAAGTGGTAAATCTGCAACCACTATCACAAGCTGAACGAGATATCTAAGGTTGATGCCTACCCCATGCCCAGGGTGGATGAGCTGATCATCTAGGCTACAGCCTGCTCGTTACATCACTACTCTAGACCTCACCAAGGGGTGCTGACAGATCCCTTTGTCATAAAAGGCAATGGAAAAAACAGCTTTATCCACTCCCGAGGGGTCGTTGTATGCGAATGCCGTTTGGGACCAGATCTTATGTCTCCATAGGAAGTATGCTGCTGCTAACTTGGATGATATAGTCACAATCAGCAACTGGGAATGCCACCTCCCTAAGGTACAAGTTGTTTAAGGGACCTTATGAAGAGCTAGCTTAATGGTAAACCCAAGTAAGCACAATGGGGATGGAGAAAGCCCAGTACCTGGGGTATATAGCAGGCAGAGGCAAAATAAAGCACTTATTGAACAAAATAGAGGAGGAGATTCAAGGCTTGCCCGACCACTTATCAAAAAACAGATCAAGGCATTTCTTACGAAGGTCATCGGGTCTACCACAATTAAATGAACCTCCGCTCCCCGGTGCTTTAACCCTTTGATTGCGGTAGATCATCACCGCAGTGCAATCAATGGGTTTCCCTGCTCTGTCGGGTGATCGGAACACCCGGTGACCCAACAGAGCACAGTCAGCCCTGGGGACCTAGAGTAGCCCCAGGGCTGTCTGTGTAACAAGCCAGTGATCTGGGCAGACTGTGTGCTGCCCTGATCACTGCCTGTGTCAGACTGACACAGATTATAATGTATTAGCATATATGAATATGCTAATACATTACTAAGTGTAAAAAAAAAAGAAAAAAAAAAAGGTAACACAGTTCTCCCTCGATGGGATTTAAAAAAATAAGTAAAAAACATAAAAAGTGTAATAAAAAGAATTTAAAAAAATAAAATTAAAATAAATATATAATAAAAAATAATTGTGCATACGTTACACACACAAAAAAACCTACACATATTAGGTATCCACACGACCGTAATAACCTGCAGAATTAATCTAACAAGTTATTAAGTGTGAAATGTGAATGGTGTAAAAAAAAATGTAAAAGAAAAAATAATTAAAAAATAAATAAAAAAATTCAGCAATTATTTATAAGTGAACTTAAACTATTCCCCCATAAAGTACAACTTGTTTTGAATAAAACGAGGCCTCATGCGTCATTGAAAAAATAAAAAGTTACAACTGTTGAAACGCAAGGAGGCAAAAACTTTTCAGGCATTCGGCTTAAGGGGTTAATCTGTCCGCAGAGTTGTTGAGAAACAACGGTGCAAAAAATGCAACAAAAAAGAAACTAAAAACACACAAACTGATTTCAAATCCGAATTCAGTCATAAAAGCCTACTTTAAATCCTTGCCTTGTAGATGGGCCCTAAGGAGAAGCCAAGATGTATAGAACAGGACCATGAGCTGGGCACCCTCCGTAGATGCTGGGTGCTGAGGGTTAGCTACAGCCGGGATCTGCCTTCAGTAGCCGGGGTCGGAGATCCCTTCTGATCCAGACTGTTTAACTACCTAGATGCCGTGGTTAATGCAACTGCGGCATCTTAGCAGTTATACAGGATGTGGGGTGCCACCTTCCATCTTCTGGTCAGCTCCCCTATGATATAAATGTGGATTGCTGACTGACAGTAATGGTGGCTTGGAGCCTAGTGAATACCCCCAGCTTACTATAATATATATTCATGTTCTAGAAATTTAAAACTCACCCCCTTTCTGCATTTTACAAATATAAAAATGGAGAACTTTAAAAAATTGGTTTTGCTGCGTCTAGAAAAGTGCGATCTACTAATACATAACCATATATGCAGCGCACGGCAAACACCATCAAACAATACCCAGCGCCAAAACAGGTTCTTTTTTTGGTCACCATGCCTCCCCAAAAATTGGAATAAAAACTGATTAAAAATTCACAGGTATCCGAAAATGGTTCCAATGAAAATCGCCCTTCAGTCCGCAAAAAAACAAAGTTAAACCAAGTTTATTGGTCGCAGAAATTGGCGTTGGAGTCCTACTGACCCGCAGAGTAGAGGTAACATGGCATTTGTGCCGCACTCATAAAAAAGATGGCACAATTGTGTTTTTTTTTCTCAATTTCACATAGTCGGGGCAGGCACAGCTGAAGGCATAGGGCATCAGGTCAGGGCTAGGGATTTGAGTTTTTCCCATGGGGGAAGGTGGGTGGCATTTGCTCTATTTGCATTGTCCTGGCACTAATCTAATGCACTTCAAGAGGTATTGAAATTTTACAGTGTTGGTTCTACAACCCATAATGTCAAGCAAAATGGCCACAGGCATTTAAAAAAAGAAAAGAAGCACAGAGACGTCCTGGCATGTCAGAACGTCTGTCTAATAAAGTCTATGAAGTCAGGGGCACAGCCAGGACCAACCTGTTAGGCTCCAATGGATGTCCATGGAAAACAAGGTTCAGCAAATTGCAAACGGAAGAAATCACTTTCCCTGACGAAGAGCAAATCAGTGAAATACAAATCAGGAAGATCAAATTAATTATCAAGCAGTTGAAAGAAGAATTCCAAATGATTCATAAACCGACTGATTGGACGGATGAGACCGGGGATGACTTTAGTGTTGCTTTTATAATCATAAAGTGGAGAAACTAGATGACAGAGTTGCTACTCACAAAGGGCTAAGGCGTAAAACGTGATCTGTTATAGGGCTCCAGACTACACTCCAGATTGCTGTTATGGGGGCTCCAGACTACAAGCCAAAACGCTGTTATAGGGGCTCCAACTACACAGCCAGACTCTGTTATAGGGGGCTCCAGACTACACACCAACTTCTGTTATAGGGGGCTCCAAACTACAAAGCCAGACTGCTGTTATGGGGGCTCCAGACTACACATCCAAACTGCTGTTATAGGAGGCTCCAGACTACACAGCCAGACTGCTGTTATTGGGGGCTCCAGACTAAGCAGCCAGACTGATGTTATAGGGGGCACCAGACTACAAAGCCAGACTGCTGTTATAGGGGGTTCCAGACTACACAACCAACTGCTGTTATAGGGCTCCAGACTACACAACAATGCTGTTATAGGGGCTCACTACACTCCCAGATTTTTATCTAGATTACACAACCAGACTGCTGTTATATAAACACCGACTGCTGTTATAGGGGGCTCCAGACTACAAAGCCAGACTACTGTTATAGGGGGCTCCAAACTATATACCCAGACTGCTGTTATAGGGGCTCCAGACTACACAACCAGACTGCTGTTATAGGAGGCTCCAGACTATACACCCAGACTGCTGTTATAGGGGGCTCCAGACTACACAACCAGACTGCTGTTATAGAAGGCTCCAGACTACACAGCCAGACTGCTGTTATAGGGGGCTCCAGACTACAAAGCCAGACTACTGTTATAGGGGGCTCCAGACTATATACCCAGACTGCTGTTATAGGAGGCTCCAGACTACACAGCCAAACTGCTGTTATAGGAGGCTCCTGACTACACAGCCAGACTGCTGTTATAGGAGGCTCCAGACTACACAGCCAGACTGCTGTTATAGGGGGCTCCAGACTACACAGCCAGACTGCTGTTATAGGGGGCTCCAGACTACACAGCCAGACTGCTGTTATAGGGGCTCCAGACTACACAGCCAGACTGCTGTTATAGAGGGCTCCAGACTACACTCCCAGATTGCTGTTATAGGGGGCTCCAGACTACACTCCCAGATTGCTGTTATAGGGGGCTCCAGACTATATACCCAGACTGCTGTTTATAGGGGCTTCCAACTAACATCCCAGATTGCTGTTATAGGGGGCTCCAGACTACACTCCCAGATTGCTGTTATAGGGGGTTCCTGACTACACAGCCACACTGCTGTTATAGAGGGCTCCAGACTACACTCCCAGATTGCTGTTATAGGGGGCTCCAGACTACACTCCCAGAGTGCTGTTATAGGGGGCTCCAGACTACACTCCCAGATTGCTGTTATTGGGGGCTCCAGACTATATACCCAGACTGCTGTTATAGGAGGCTCCAGACTACACAGCCAGACTGCTGTTATAGGAGGCTCCAGACTACACAGCCAGACTGCTGTTATAGGGGGCTCCAGACAATGCAGCCAGACTGCTGTTATAGGGGGCTCAATACAAAAAACCCAGACTGCTGTAATAGGGGGTTCCAGACTACACAACCAGACTGCTGTTATAGGGGGCTCCAGACTACACAGCCAGACTGGTGTTATAGGGGGCTCCAGACTACAAAGCCAGACTGCTGTTATAGGGGGCTCCAAACTATATACCCAGTCTGCTGTTATTGGTGCTCCTGACTACTCTGCCAGACTGCTGTTATAGGGGGCTCCAGACTATACACCCAGACTGCTGTCATAGGGGGCTCCAGACTACACAACCAGACTGCTGTTATAGGAGGCTCCAGACTACACTCCCAGATTGCTGTTATAGGGGGCTCCAGACTACAAAGCCAGACTGCTGTTATAGGGGGTTCCAAACTATATACCCAGACTGCTGTTATAGGGGGCTCCAGACTACACAGCCAGACTGCTGTTATAGGAGGCTCCAGACTACACAGCCAGACTGCTGTTATAGGAGGCTCCAGACTACACAGCCAGACTGCTGTTATAGGGGGCTCCAGACTACACAGCCAGACTGCTGTTATAGGGGGCTCCAGACTACACAGCCAGACTGCTGTTATAGGGAGCTCCAGACTACACAGCCAGACTGCTGTTATAGGGAGCTCCAGACTACACAGCCAGACTGCTGTTATAGAGGGCTCCAGACTACACTCCCAGATTGCTGTTATAGGGGGCTCCAGACTACACTCCCAGATTGCTGTTATTGGGGGCTCCAGACTATATACCCAGACTGCTGTTATAGAGGGCTCCAGACTACACTCCCAGATTGCTGTTATAGGGGGCTCCAGACTACACTCCCAGATTGCTGTTATAGGGAGCTCCAGACTACACAGCCAGACTGCTGTTATAGGGGGCTCCAGACTACGCTGCCAGATTGCTGTTATAGGGGCTCCAGACTACACTCCCAGCCTGCTGTTATAGGGAGCTCCAGACTACACTCCCAGATTGCTGTTATTGGGGGCTCCAGACTATATACCCAGACTGCTGTTATAGGAGGCTCCAGACTACACAGCCAGACTGCTGTTATAGGAGGCTCCAGACTACACAGCCAGACTGCTGTTATAGGGGGCTCCATACTAGATACCCAGAGGGCTGGTCTAGGAGGCTCCAGACTACACAGCCAGACTGCTGTTATAGGGGGCTCCAGACTACACACCCAGACTGCTGTTATAGGGGGCTCCAGATTATACACCCAGACTGCTGTTATAGGGGGCTCCAGACTATACACCCAGACTGCTGTTATAGGGGGCTCCAGACTACACACCCAGACTGCTGTTATAGGGGGCTCCAGACTACACACCCAGACTGCTGTTATAGGGGGCTACAGACTACACACCCAGACTGCTGTTATAGGGGGCTCCAGACTACACAGCCAGACTGCTGTTATAGGGGGCTCCAGACTACACAACCAGACTGCTGTTATAGGGGGCTCCAGACTACACAGCCAGACTGCTGTTATAGGGGGCTCCAGACTACACAGCCAGACTGCTGTTATAGGGGGCTCCAGACAAAACAGATAGACTGTTGTTGTATGGGGCTCCAGACTACACAGCCAGACTGCTGTAACAGGGGGATCCAGATAATGCAGCCAGACTGCTGTTATAGGGGGCTCCAGACTACACAACCAGACTGCTGTTATAGGGGGCTCCAGACTATACACCCAGACTGCTGTTATAGGGGCTCCAGACTATACACCCAGACTGCTGTTATAGGGGGCTCCAGACTACACACCCAGACTGCTGTTATAGGGGGCTCCAGACTATACACCCAGACTGCTGTTATAGGGGGCTCCAGACTATACACCCAGACTGCTGTTATTGGGGGCTCCAGACCACACAGCCAGACTGTTGTTATAGGGGGCTCCAGTCTACACAGCCAGACTGCTGCTAAAGGCGGCTCAAGACTATTCAGCCAAACTTCTATACTATAGCTGTGGCACTCCTAAATTAATTAATTAATGTACAAATGTCATTCAGAGTCTATGAAGCTCCCCCTAGTGGAAGTTCTAGGCTGTCAGAATCTTTCATTTATGCTGTTTCTATTCAGGGAATCTCAGCTATGTCAAAACAACTGAGATGTTGTCACTATGAAGATGTATTAGGAAATGAACCGGAACAGAATATTTAATCTATGTAAATAAAGCATCAACTTTTCTATAATGTTTTGTTTTCCAGTTTGCGTTACACTAAGCGGCCGATTCTTCAGCCTTTCTGCTTGAGCTCCTGTAATTATCATCTGTAAAGGCCACAATTTATTGTTTTTTTTTAACCAGAATTTTATGCCTGAAGGACAATTGATCATACATAAATGGATGGCAACCGGACCCCCTATCGCTGAAGTGTGTCCAGCTGAGTCCAAAGAGATGCACTTTTCACTAATCTCCTGAAAATGTTACTTCTCCACCAGCTGGTTCAGGAAAATCTATATGCCTTGTGTACTTTTATATTTAGAGAAGTTCAGGTCACAGATTGAACCTTTGCCTTAATGTGATGGAGGAGGCAATTAACTAATGTTGTCCTGAAGATGGATGAATAGGTAGAAGGATAGATGCATAGATTGAAATGAGATCAATAGATATATTTGAAATAGATAGATAGATGTGATGTAGATAGATAGGTAGATAGATAGATATGATAATAGATAGACAGATAATAGATAGATAGATAGATAGATAGATATGAGATAGATAGATAGATAGATAGATAGATAGATAGATAAATAGATAGATAGATGGATAGATATGGGATAGATAGATAAATAAATAGATAGATAGATAGATAGATAGATAGATAGGAGATAGCTAACTAGCTAGCTAGATAGATAGATAGATAGATAGATAGATGGATAGAGATAGATAGATAGATATGATAATAGATAGACAGATAATAGATAGATAGATATGAGATAGATATAAGATAGATTGATAGATAGATAGATAGATAGATATGAGATAGATAGATAGATAGATAGATAGATAGATAGATAAATAGATAGATAGATGGATAGATAGATGGATAGATATGAGATAGATAGATAAATAGATAGATAAATAGGTAGATATGAGATAGATAGGAGAGAGAGAGATAGATATAGAGATAGATAGATAGATAGATAGATAGATAGATAGATAGATAGATAGATAGATAGATAGCTAGATAGATAGATAGATAGATAGATAGATATGAGATAGATAGACATTAGATAGATATGAGATAGATAGATAGATAGATAGATAGATAGATAGATAGATAGATAGATAGATAGATAGATAGATAGGAGATAGATAGAGAGATAGGAGATAGATAGAGAGATAGATAGATAGATATATAGATAGATAGTAGATAGATAAGATAGTTAAGATAATAGATAGATGATAGAGTAGATAGAAGATAGATAGTAAGATAGATAGATTAGATAGATAGATAGATAGATAGATAATGCATAGATAGAGATTTGATATGAGATAGATAATAATAGATAGATAGATATAGATAGATAGAAGATATAGATAGATAGATAGATATGATAGATAGATAGAAATAGAGATAGAGAGATAGATAGATAGATAGATAGATAGATAGATAGATAGGAAGATAGATAAATAGATAGATAGATAGATATGAGATAGATAGATAGATATGAGATAGATAGATAGGAGATAGATAGATAGATAGATAGATAGATAGATAGATAGATAGATAGATAGATAGATAGATAGATAGATAGGAGATATCTGTCCCTCAATTTGGCAATGGTCACGCACCTCACTACTGTTTCAAATAATCAACACCATTAACACAAGTACCAAAGTAAAAGTGTTGCAGAGAATCCACTAATCACAGGGCCTGGGACAATCAGGGACAAGTGTCTGCTGCCAATATACAAGTGCCAATAATACATAATACCTAGACTACTGCCATAGAGTGACTATTATAGGGAACTGGTGGATAAGATTGTGGAAGGCAGATACGTGCCAGGCAGATTGCTGTATTCTGTATGGAATTTCTAAGGGAGTCAAGGTGGCCGATCTGGCAGTACATCCCGGCTTTTCCATCCACCTGAAGTGCAGCAGGAGAAGTGCAGTGGATGTGGCACCAGAGTCCAGGAGCTCAGTGGGGCAAAGAGCATTTGTAGTCAGTGATGGAAGGTTACTGACGTATGTTCAGTTAGTATAGCTGCCCTGCAGTTTACATGGCCTCTTTTTCTGGGACGGCTACCATCACAGTAAGATGAATATAGCCCTGGTCCAACACAGCAGCAAAAAAAAAAACATTGATATCCAGGGGCTCACAGGTGACATCATCTCAGCACGGGCTGCTGTGGGGCCCAGAAGTTTGGAGGGCCAACTCAGATGCAAGGACATCGCTCCTTGTCTGTAAGTAACAATATGTTGGTGGCTTTCTGCAGTCCAGCACTACTAAGTGGGTTTTCTGATATACAACGCTATTTTTCATACCTTAAATTATTGTTACTTTTACTGCTATTTCAGCGTTCTGTCATGAGGTGATCGTGGCCTATCCCATTTTACAATGCTTTCAATTCTATGTATGTCACTACATGTCAAGCCAAGAGGTAAGGCGAGTGCATGTTTTGCATTTGTACAGTGCACACCTTTTTTCTGCATGTGTATAATCCACACAATAACCCATGTGAAATCACCCTTAAGATGTTGGAAACTTCAAGATCACTGTCATAAGGTTGCCTGCAATTTTTGATTCATAGGGAAACATTACAGTCCTAGCACAATTGAATTTTTACCTCGGCTTGAGAATAATGTTGGGTTCCCACAAACTTCAAGCCAATTAGGATTTTAAACAGAAGACTAACATGTCAGTTTAGTTGTGAGTCACTGACATAGTGAGGGGGGACCAGGAGGGGCCATCTGCCAGGGGTGGCATGGTAGTGCCACCGGTGTGGCACACTTGCCAACTTTCCTGGACCACTGGTGGAGTTGGCAAATCTCCTGGGTGCCATGTATGGCACTTGGATGGTATGGGCTCAGAGACTGTCCCCGCATTACCTGCAATGGGAGCCAGCTGTAATTTATAACCATCAGTTAGGAAGGGAGTTAGCTCTGATACCAGCCTTTAAATCCCTAGAGTCCGTAGCGTCCATGGCATCTAGGTGCTTACCAGAGGGTCACTGTTACACCCAGGGGCTCCCTTATGACACCTCCGAGTTTCCCGTTTACAGGAGCACATTAGACTCTGCTACAGACAAAGTCTGATAGGCTGCCTGTCATACACTATAATTCATAGCAATCAGAGGCGTAACTTTTAGCTTATGGGCCCTACTACAAATAGTGAAATGGGGCCCCTAAGCTACCATGTTCCATTTACAAACATCATGGCAGAAGGAATTTGGGGGAATTTTTGCAGGACCCGGTAGCAACCACTATCTCTGCACCCCGTATAACTACGCCCCTGATAGCAATACAATAACGCCAGGTAATTGTGTACTGTCTCTTTAAATCTCAATGACCCAGCGCTCACATCCTAGGAAGGACACATGTGCGTGCCATATGCCGGCAGCAGCGAGGACTGAAGCAGGAGCATGGACCGGTGAGTACAAGCCGGCAGAGGGGACAAAGGCAGTAAACAGAACATGGGCAAGTCCGTGGTCCGTACCAGGGATCACGGTGTGGACTGTGACAATAACAAATCATAAGGAAAGTAAAGAAATTTGTGTTGTCAGTGTTTCCCTCACATAACAGTGGATAGACCAGATATTGAAACCCTCATCTGTATAAAGTATTAGATCAGTGGGTGGTTCTATAGCAGTGATTGGCACATTTAGCTCCTCTAAAACCAGCTGAGTAGTACAGTGACTTAAGTGCAGGAAATTTAATCTGTAGGAAACAAAGCTACAGAGCTCCAAGAAGAGAAACAAGTGCTTATGAAAAGTAAACAATCTAATCTTGTTAGAGATAAAGACTCTGCTCTGTCCAAACATGGTGACATCGGTCCCTGCTCTCTGTCTATTCAGCAAGTGAGATATGGACGGTAACCAGAGAAACTTATGTGCACTCAGAGCAGATAAAATCTCTCCTATCTCCTGACCAGGACAATATCAAAAGAGCAATGTAATCAGAAAAAGTTTTCAGTTACCTTTCCCTACATGTGGAAAGCTAATCATTGTAGTGAGAAAACCCCTTTGTGCCCTTGAATGCTTCCATAGATTGACAGCAGCAGAGATGTTGAATAAAGATGAGGTGTTTCAACAAAAAAGAATATTCGAAAGGTTCAGCAATTGTGTAAAAAAAAATAATTATATGAAAATTGGAGAATTATTTTTAAAGGGCAAAACATCCAGCTGGCGATGATTGCAAACCATTCCTGAAGCATTATTTGTGCATTTAGATCATTTGGGGAATCCCAGTTGCTTCTCTCATGCTCGTTTATGTAATGAAATTTCTGATACCGTGTTTTTGATAGAATATGTAGATGTTTATTGCCAACGGTTTGGATGATTGCAGCAATGTTCCCTGATTATACAATGTTCTGCTTTGCTTTTAGCAGTTCCTGGGCCTTAATTAGGGTTGAATTGATAATCTCTGGACAGCAGCCCATCTGTCTACACTCCAGACTCCAGTTTGCCTGGGATGCACCAAGATGTTTCCAATGGGCATCTGCCTCATGTTGATTCACTAAGACGTACATAAGATTAGAGTACAACCAATGAATATTTGTAGTTAACACGTTACATTATTTCTTGTTAAATACCTTCTTGATACAAGGTGTCAATATGAACAAAGTCTTAGCTTGCTCATGACTGCCTGATCGGACTGCACAGTACCAACATGTGCAATTGTTATAGATGGCAAGAATTCTGCCATTTTTTACTCTCCTTCATATCAGATCTATGCAACCATCTCAAAAACAGCTTTCAGGGCAGGACAACTTCTGGTTTTGATTATAGTGCTTGCTCTAAAAAATTGTTCTACTGTTTTGAGACTTTGTCTAGTAATCCGCTATACATTCAATTCCAAAGTTCTAGTTGTTTTGTGTTCAGCCTAGCCTTGCTCTGTGTGATTTTGATTTAGTCTATGAGAACTTCAGTTTTTGTTTTTATTTGCATGGTCCCTGAACAGCTTGCTGCAGGGGCGTCGCTAGGCTGTTTTGTCCGGGGCTCGGGCCCCGAATAAAACCCCCTGTGCCCCGAACCTCCCGGGCTCCAGGCCGCTGCCATGGGCCTGGAGCACCGATGGCCCTGCCCGCTAAAATGTTGCGTCCGCTGGATTTCACATACAAATGCGGGCTTTCTGCGGACAGAGAGCGAGCGCTCCCTGCCCCGCAGACAGTGTCGGACCGTTGCGGGTCCGACACAGCGGGGCCGCGCCGGGTCCTCTTAGCGCTGAGGACCCGGCGCGGCTCCGTGCGGCTCAGCTGGCAGCGGCGCGATGTAATGACCTCATCACGCCGCTGCCTGTCCTCGGGCGCACAGCGCGTCATAGGCCGTGCGTCCGAGGAGCTGCCGGAGGAGCGCGGGCTGAAGAGGACGGAGCGCGCTCGCCGGGGATGCTAAGGTGAGTATTAATGTTGTTATTTTTATAGCGTTTACCTGCCTCGGTGCCCCTATATACTGCCTGTGTGGCTCTATATACTGCCTGTGTGGCCCTATATACTGCCTGTGGCCCCCTATATAGTGCCTGCGGCCCCATATACTGCCTCTGGCCCCCTATATACTGCCTGTGTGGCGCTATATACTGCCTGTGGCCCCCTATACCTGCCTATGGCCCCCTACACCTGCCTGTGGCCCCCTATACCTGCCTGTGGCCCCATATACTACCTGCTGCCCCCTATATCTGCCTATGGCCCCCTATACCTGCCTGTGGCCCCATATACTGCCTGTGGCCCCATATACTGCCTGTGGTCCCCTATACCTTCCTGTTGCCCCATATACTGCCTGTGTGGCCCTATATACTGCCTGTGGCCCCCTATACCCGCCTGTGGCCCCATATACCTGCCTGTGGCCCCATATACTGCCTGTGGCCCCCTATAAACCTGCATGTGGCCCCATACCCGCCCGCGGCCACCTATACTGTCTGTGGCCCCATATTACTGCCTGTGGCCCCATATTACTGCCTGTGGCCCCCTATACCTGCCTGTGGCCCCCTATACCTGCCTGTGGCCCCCTATACATGCCTGTGGACCCCTAAACCTGCCTGTGGGCCCCATATTCTGCCTGTGGCCCCCTATACCTGCCTGTGGCCCCATATACTGCCTGTGGCCCCCTATAACTGCCTGTGGCCTCCAATACTGCCTGTGGCCTTCTATACTGCCTGTGGCCCCCTATACCTGCCTGTGGCCCCCTATACTGCCTGTGGCCCCCTATACCTCCCACAGTTTCCCCTATATAATGCCTCAGTGCCCCTATATACTGCCTCAGTGCCCCCATATACCTGCCTGTGGCCCCCTATACCTGCCTCAGTGCCCCCGTATACCTGCCGTGGCCCCTATACCCGCCTGTGGCCCCGTATACCTGCATGTGGCACCCTAGACCTTCCTGTGGCCCCATATCTATATACCGCTTGAAAAGTAGCCCTTATATCTATATACTGCTGACATTGACCCCCATATCTATTATACCTGCCTGACATTGACCGTATATCTATAAAACCTGCCTAATTGAGGGACCTATATTTCCTACTAAAAATGAGGGACTATATACCTATAATTAAGGAGTTGCGGAAATGTGAGGATTCTAAATATTGTGTCCAATCTGCAGGGACGATTTTGGCCGGGAGAAACCAGCATGAAGGTGTGAACCGGATGGAGAAGAAAAGGGAAAGTGAACGGACGCTGAAACAGAAAAGACGTCTCCGGTGAGTCACTAAATGTAAATGCAGTGTAATCACTTTTAAAGTCTGCAGAGTCTACATACAACTAGTAACTACCACTATATGGTCACTGTAGGCGGTGGTATATGTAAATCAGAGCCTGTGTACAGTGGTAGTCCCATGTGGGGGTTGCGTTTGGTCAGGGTCTGGCAGGATTATTTGGGTCCTTTGTTAGTAATAGTTTTGGGACTTGGTTTTTTTCAGGGTGTTTTTAGTAACAATCATTCGTTGGTAGATTTGTCCATGTGTAGGTGTATGTTTTGGTGACTGTTAGGGTATTACACTGTCATACGGAGGTGAGAGGTTTTGAAAAGAATATTTGTCATGGTGATTTTCATTGTGCTGTGACTGCTGATGCAGGGAGATAGATAAAGGGTCACTCTATGTGGAATATGCTGAAAGGTAGTGACAGGTGCAGAAGGTTTTTCTCTGTAAAAACACATCATTTTCCGCAGTTCACAATGTGGCGTGAAAAATGTCGTGTTGAACCCGCCCTACTGAGCAAAACACAAAGGGCCCGGGCCCCGGATGTTTTAGGACCCTAGCAACGCGCCTGGCTTGCTGTGTCAGGGTAAGTTGTAGCTTATGGATAACATTAGGGTTAGTTTCAGGGATAGAATAGGGTCAGAGGGTCATATTTCAGGGACAGGTTAGAGGAAGGGTAATGGACAGTTAGCTCTTATAGTCAGTTAGGATTTATTATGGTCTTGCTTCTAGATTGAACTCATCCATAGTTTCACTGCCAACCATCTTCTTGCCAATATCTGCATTTCTGTCCATCCAAAGCTACTGGGGAGTCCATTGATTTATTTTTAGTTGATACATGTCTCATATAATTATTGCATGTGACTGCGGTTGACTTCACTATTAAGTTCTGTTTGCACTCTGAAGTCCAGTAGCATCATTTCAGCAATGGATAATGATGGTATAGTTTAATGTGGCCTTGGACCCCTTTAGAAGTAGGGACAAGAAGCAATTGCTACTTTTGCACCTTCAGTGCCTATGTCCTCAGTAGTAACATTCCTTAAAGCTTTCCTTGTTTGGTTTAACACTAGCCTGGCCAAACTTTAAACACAATTGCGTTTGGTAAGTCCCAAACCAGAATTTTTTCACTCTGACCTTAATCCTACTTCTAACCCTAAATGTAACCCTAACTTAGGGGTTAGGTTTTTTTTTAAACTATTTTTAACTTACTTCTTTGTGGCACTTCCAGTCCTGCAGTGCTCATGCTTTGACATCACTTCCAGCTCTACATCAGATTGGAAGTAACACTGATGCAAGAGTGATGTTGATGAGATAGTGCCATGAGACCAGAAACACTGCAGAGAGGTTAATTAACCCTTTGAAAGAAGCAAAAATCCTAACCCTACCTCCAACTTTTGGGTAGGGTTAAGGTAATAGTAAGTTCTTCGTCAAATATTGTTAATTATTTATTTGGACCAATCCAAGTTTAGGCTCTGGGATTTGAGTAAAAATGATTGTGCTCCTTAGTGGTCTGAGACATTAGTGGGATTGCATGTTAAATCATAAAAAAATAAAATATTAAAAGTTAAAAAACCCCTTTCCTTTTCCCCCGTGGACAAAAAAAAGGGAATTTTAAAAATTTTTAAAAGATCACACTTTAATTTGGTATTGACACACCCCCAAAAAAGTCCCATTATAAACCCCCTTAACCCGAACCCCCCTTAAGGGGGAGAACTGTGTTATTTTTTTTTTTTTTTTTTTTTACATTTTAAGTAATGTTTAAAACATATTCAAAATATGCAAAATTACATTACAATCTTGTCAGTCGACAAACGCAGGGGATCAGGGCGGGCTCATAGTCTGTCATGGTCACGGGCTTCAAACACAACAGCCCTGGGGCTCCCCTTTTGGTTCCCCAGGGTGACTCTGCACCCAAATTCCCCGGGTTTTGTCCAGGTCACCAGGGGGTTCTGACCCCCCCGACAGAGCGGGGAAAACCCCCTTTGATTGTCGCGGTGCGATCACGTAATCAAAGGGGGTAAAGCCCCGGGAGCGGGGGTTTTTCCCCCACTACCCGGGGGCTTGCAGGAGATGCGCGGGGATTTTAAAGTACACCCCAAAAAATTTGCGGTTTGGGCTCGGGGGGCCGGCAAACTCCGATGTCGAGCAGCAAAACTCCTAAAATTCCCGCCGTAAAAAAGAGGGTTTGGGGGGTCTTAAGGATTTAAAATATAACTTTTTTTTTCTTCTACGGGTTTTGGCATATTTTTGGGCTAAACCCCTGTAGAAAGACAAAAACCCATTTCAGCAAAAAATTTCCGGTTTTTTCATTTTCCATCCCCAAAAAATTTTAACAAAAAGGGATCAAAAAGTCACATGTATCCGAAAATGATACCAATAAAAAGTACACTTCAGCCTGCAAAAAAATCACCATCACTCAGGTCCATAAGTGAGAAAATAGAAAAGTCATTGATCGTAGAATCAGAAAAAGTGAATGTTTGTATTTGTAAAAAAAAAAATACTAAAAAAAAAAGGAAGGGCCCCAAAAATTTGGTATTTTACTTGGGGGGGAAATTTTAAAATTACCTTCAGGGAAAATTCCCAAAAATTAAACTTTTTAACCCAAAAACAAAAAAACCCTTTCCCCCCCAAAAAAAACACAGGTATGTTCTTTTTCATATTTCACCCCACTTAGAATCTTTTTTGGTTCCCAGTACATTTTTCTGGTTTTCCATCAAAACTTATTAAATTGGGTTATCTTTTCCCGCAAAAAACAAGGGCCCCCTATCCCCTGGGAAAAGGGGAAAAAAAAGGAAAACGTTATGGCTCTTGGAAAGCAAAGAGGAAAAAAATCAAGAAACAAAAAGTTATGACCGACTGTGAGAAAGGGGTTAAAACAAGATATGAATAAGTGACTGTGATGATGATTCTATGTTTCAGAAAAACACATGGTCTACCCTAAAACACCATAAGGATCTATGTTCCTTAAATTCAGACCAGACGATAATCACAGTATCAGAAAATCGATGTAACAATTACTCCTAGAATCACTTGACTTGAAAGCAGACTTGGTAAATTAGGTCAGGCTGCTTACCCCGGGGGCTGCAAGAGCTTATTTATTAAAACTATAAAAAGAGAATGAATGAGGGTTTCATTGAGATTACACATATACAGTGCACACGGGGCTCTCGGCATCACTCGCGTCGGCTCTCGGACAGGTTCCTTCTTTGCAAATATCTTTTCTCCATCATTTGTAGCTGCAACAGAAATGTCAATAGTGTGTTAGCAGGGAAGTACAGTAATAATCTAAATCACAGACTTCAATCTAATGATGTGTCTGACTTTTAAGGGCAAAAAAAACAAGCATTTTGTGAAACACAATAATTTCTCGCTCCTTTTTGTAATAGGATAACAATTGATATTGACTATAACGAATGAAGAACCACAATTGTTTTGTTTTTTCTCCACTCTGTGCATGGGTCTAGTGAATGCCAATCTAATGCCACCCTGTACTGACCACTGAGTCACTGACCTGACACATAGGATGACATGTATGAGACCTGGTGCCGACACGCCAGTATTAAAGTGCTTTAGAGAAGTGTAGAAGCCGCCAGCATGTATGGCTTAGTGTCTCACAGCACTTTATACATATGTCCCATTACACGGCAAAATTTGTCTCATCCATACCAGTTTCAAACTGGTATGGATTTGTATGACAGCTATGTATCAAATTTTGGCACATTAGTTCATTTTATGCCAAACTTTGGCACAATCATAAGATTTTGGTGCAAAATGTCCCACCACAACCTCGGCACATCAGTGTCATGTCTGGTGCAGAATGTGCCAACTTTGATTGTACGACTGTTCATACATCTGTTGGACAGGATTTTGGCCACAATGCACACCAGAAAACTAGCGCAGCCCCATTCATACATGTCGTCCAAAGTATTTAAAGGAGGACCAGGGCAGGGTTGGATTTGGGCTCTTTGGGGCTGACAGAAAAAAAATATTGTAACAATAAATGATTGCACTGCACAGGAAATTAGATGCGTTTGAGTAATAAAGAGTTGTGGATGTCATACAAATTCAGTTACAGAGGATCAGCGTAGTATAGTGCCTCGATATACAAGTTTATATTATACAATACAAGATATTTGTGATCATATCAGTGGAACATCTTGGCTGTCGCCGCAGCCTTTGTCGAAAAATGGAATATATCAAAAATAAAGAAACAGAAGATACAGAAGGGAGAACAAGACAGGAAGAGAAATGGGAAGAGGACTTGCCCATAAAATATAGAATATGGATCACATGTAAAGACCGAAGTAGGAATAAAGGGGTCTGGAAAGAGAAGAGGAGGAAAGGGAAAGGGGGTTAGAGGATTGAAGAAAAAGTGAGGTGAATGGGAGGGGGAGGTTTTAGAAGAGAACTTGAGAAAAATACAAGAAAAGTGAGGACAAAACTAATGATGAAAAGAAGAAAAAAATATTGTGAGAGTTCACACTTCATCTATACAGAACATCTGCAAATCCACTTTTAATGCTGTTGTTGTTGTTTTTTATAATTGTTGTTGTTGTTTTTTTCTCTTACATACATTCACTTTTAATTGCATTGGTAATCTTTGTCGCTATCAACTCACACAGAGGACCTATCATCAATACAGTCGTAAAGGTTATTTCCCAGTTACCCCAAGTGATTGCCCCAAAGTTATTTCCAAATGGGGTTGTCTTCTGCTAAATATTTATGGTTGATTTTTGTGTCAAAGCCAGGCCAACCGGGGGATACTCTGTTGAACCAGTCTAACCATAGACCAAGGTGTAGATGAAGAAGAGAAGGTCCTGGTTGGTGTTTCACTCCAGTCTTGTTTTCTTTCAGCTATGCTTAACAGGGTCTGTGACATCTCCTCACATGCCTGATTTAGTAAATAGTCCTGGAACATCTTCTCTTATCACTCTGTGTTGTGCTATTCTTCATTCCTCATAGAAATGTATTACTGAATCTGTCATATGGATGTTACCTCTGCAGGTCTCATAGGCTCTGATTGGATAATATCAATTTGTGCAGGGACACCCTCTGCCCCCCACAATTGATAACACCAATCCCAAAGATGGTATAACCAAGGAACAACATAACATATAATATATAAGTGCCTTAGCGTCTCATGTGTTGGTTTGTAACTGGGGGAAGAAGCCATCTCATCCAAACTCTGTGCCCTGTCCTCAGCAGTGTAGCACATGTACAGTACATACAATGCCAAACAAAAGGTAACAATGCTTTGAACTTTTGACTTTCAGACTCCATATCTCACCATCCACTACCTCTTTGAGACTACCATCATTTTATAGACAATCATCTTGGCTCTCATACATAAATTTCACTTGCAACTATTTAGCTTATGCTTAATTCTGCAGATTCTTGTCCTGTAACTGCATTGTTACTGTTTTGCTCCTGGTGGTGGGCCAATCTTTTTTTTCTTGTTACTACAAACTGCAACCTGTTCTCACATTCCCTAATGGCTCAGTGTGTTATTAGGCTGATTCCCAAGCGATAGGTCACTGCTTCGAGCAGCCATGAAGACTTCCCAAGAAAAGAGAAGCAGCAGCATCCAGCTCATTGATAGTGGTCTCCCAGGTTAAGAAAATTGCCAAACTGCATCACATGAGCGCTATGATAGCTGGAAGAATATGAAATGAAGTCCATCCATCCTTTCCAAAGCCAAGAGGTGGAGATCCAGGCAAAGTATTGAAGTCAACAAGTTGACTCATCACAAGGTCTATCAGTTCTGACGCGACAGACACGGCAGTGGAGGTGGCTTGAATGCTTCATAATAGTGAGATCACTGATCTCCAAACATCATGAAACATGCATTACACAGGTCTGAAATGGTGGCCCAAAAAAAGGTGAAGAGTAGACGCCTTAACTTCAATATCATCATAATAAACGTCGGCTCGAGTTTACAAAAAAGGATAAAAGTGGACAGTAGAAGTTTAGATAAGATGAAAGTCAATAGACTGGGCTATGTTGGTTACAAATGAGTGTGGAAGAATCAAGGGAAAAGAGGCTAATGGATTGAGAAATTGAGGTAACTGTCAAGTTCAGTGGAGGAAGCCTAGTGATGTGGGGTTGTATCACAATAGTATTCTCAGTGCTGAGCTATATGTGAGTATCCTAAAAGATGAGTTACTTCATACACTTGAGTACTATGTGTATTTAAAGGACAACATAGTGTTCCAGCAGAAAAATGACCCGAAGCATACATTGAGATTGGCAAAGAAAATGGTTTAATGACAATGACAATGGCCCGCACAATCCACAGACCTCAACCCAATCGAACACGTGTGGGTAGAGTTGAAGAAAAAGCTGTATTCGTACCTAAGTGAGTCCACCAGTGTGCACCAACATTGGGAACCTGTAAAAGAAACCTGTGATCAGATTTAAGTCGAGACATGCTTGAATCTGATGGAGAGCATACCGAGCAGGCTCCAGGCAGTGTGGCGGAAGCCAAAAGTGGATTTACAAAATATTAACAAAATAATAAAAAAATTAAAGTCTAGATTTTTTGGAGCAAAACAGTATCAATTCAGTTCCATGAAAAGAGTCTGCATAACTGAGCATATGCTAAATAGTTGCAAGTCAAATTTATGTATGAGATATCCAAGACAATTGTCTATAAAATGATGGTAGCCTCTTGTTCAAAGCTGCAGTGGATGGTGAGATATGGAGCCTAAAAGTCAAAAGTTCAAAACATTTTTACCCTTTTGCCTGGCATATTATGTTTATATGTGTATTAACGAGGAACGACACAGGGGAAAAAATTTAACACAAAGAGAAGTGCAAAAATCCATGGGGAAAATCCTGAAAAACCAAACAAAAAAATATATTGGAAATTAGAAAGAAATCCTGCCAAAAAAAAAAATATCAGCGGTTTTAAAAAGACAAATAAAAGGTGTTTTCATTACCAAAGGGGTACACAAAAACATTTGTGATTTGGGGAAAAAAAAAAAAGGGTGGCTCTATACCCTTTTTAACCCTTATTGTTGCCAAAAAAATTTTGTTTGCATTTGGTTTTTAGAACAATTTTAAACTTTTCTGAGGGGTTTTAGTGGCTCTTGGGGGCTTAAATTTAGAAAAATAAAGAACATAATTTCATCATAAACCAGACAGAGGAATTAAAAGAATTATCAAGAGCCAATGACACCCGTTTGAGAACTATTTGGGAAAAAACTGGAATCCAAAAAGGTACAAAATTTTTTCAAAGAAAACAAAGGTAATGCACTCAAAACCCCCCCCTGGAAATGTATGCACATCACCCCCCCAGACCTGTATGCACACTCCCCTCCCTGGCCTGTAGCCATTAACCCTCCCTGGCCCATGTATTTCACACTCACCCTCCATGGCCCCCGTATGACACTCACCCTCCTGGGTAGGGACACTCACCCTCCAAAGGCTATATACAACTCCCCCCTCCATGGCCCCGTTTTTACTTGCCAAAATGCAAAATCCAATTTATGGACAAAAAGTGTTTTTGAAGTGCATTTAAAGTTTGCCCCAAAAACATTTGGGCAAGCCCTGAGAAAAAATGTGGGAAAAAAGGGCTGGGCGATTTAGGGCCAAAAAATTTTGCTCTTTGGGTGCCATAATACACACCAAGTTGGAGGGCAAAAAAAATTCCCCAAAATTTACCCCAAAAAAAAAAAACCCCAGTTTCAGTTTTTGGGGGGTGGGAACATCTGGTGGGGGGCTGCAGGAAAACGACCCCTGGCAAAAAAAACATAGTTGAAGGAAGGTTTAATTTGGGCAAATGTACTGAGGGCATTTTTTGGAATTTAAAAAATTTTGCCCTCTACCGGAGGATGGGAAAATGAAAAAAAGGGGGGACATTGCGCGAGACAAAGATTCCAAACACACGGCCAAGGAGACTTCCCAAATTTGGGTTTAGAGAAAAAAAATAAAGCTGCCCCCCAAAAATTTCCCCAAGAGGGCCCAATCACCTGAGCTGCATCCAATAGAAAAAAACCCATGGAGGAAACCCAAAAACTAAGGGCAACATTAGAAGGAGGGCCACGAAAGCTTGGATATGAAGTGTGGTTTTTTGGGGAAGGATGGGGCCAAAACCCAACCGGGGCAATGCGGCGAAATGGTTTCTCCCTTCAGGGGTTTCTTTACCAATTTTTTATAAAAATTTTCAAAATAAAAGGGGGTTGGGGCTTTTTTCCCTTTGGGGGTTAAAAAATTTTCCCTTTAAATTAACGGGGGGGTTATTTTGGGGGAAACCCAGGGGGGGTTTGGGGTTTTATTGCCTGGGTCCATTGGAAACCGGTTTTTTAAAATAGGGGGGAAAAATTTGATTATTGCACCCCCTTTGAAAAATATTTTTTACCTTTTGGGAAATTTGGTGATTTTTTTTGTTCAAATTTTTTTTTTCACCCCTTTTTTGGGGGGGGGGATTTTTTCCAGGGGGCCCCCTTTTTGGGAAAAAAGAGGGGGCCATTAAAAGTGGGTTTGGGGATTCATTAGGGGGGTTGGGTTTTTTCTCAGAAAACACAATTTTTTTTATTTAAAAGAAAATGGGGTAGGCTGGAAATTTTTGGGTTACCTTGGGGTCCTAAAAACTCGCTTTTTGCCTTTTTTTTTTGGGAAGCTTTTTTAAATTTTTTTTGGGGGTTTAAAAATTTTAGGAAAAATTAAAGGGGGGGGAAAAGGTTTAAACCCTTTTGAAAGGTTTGGGTTTTTTATTGGGGGGCCCGGGCCCAAATGGGCTATTTTGGGGGGGGGATATTTAGATTCTGGTTTTTTAAACTTTGGGTCAAAAGGGACCCTTTTCCTTTAAAACTGAGGTGGGGGGGTTTTGGGTTTGGGGGTTTTATTTTTTTTTTTTCATTTTAATTGGGGGTATGGTTTGGGGGTTTTATTTATTTTTTGTTGGGGGTCATTTTGGCCCCCGGGGCTTGGGGAAAGGGGGGGGTTTTCCCAAATTAAGGACTGGGGTTGGGGGATAGGGGGGGGTTGGGCCTTTGGTTTATATTTAGTTTTTTTTAAATTTTTTGTATTACTTTAGGGTTTTCCTTCTGAATATTTCTTTTTTAAACTTTTTAATCTGCCCAATCATGTTATTTTTAAGGGGGGGTTTACCTTTGCAAAAAATGGGGAAAACCCAAAAGTGCCTTTTTCTTGGGTTTTCTACTTTAAATTTTTTAATAGCAAAAATTTGGGTAAGAAAGAGGTTTTCTAAAAGTTTCCCCTTTTTGTTTTATTTTTAAAAGAGGGGTTTTCAGGGCCAATAACCAAAAAACCTAAAACCATAAAAAATTTTTTGGGGGGGTTGATATTTTTTTTTTTTAAAAAAATTTTAGGATTTTTCATTTTGAAGGTTTTTATAAATGATTTTTTTCTTCCCAAAATAATACAGGGGAAAAAAGAGTAAAAAGCAAAACAGTCAAGACTCTCAAATTTTTGGGAAATTTGGAAAAAGGATTTTTTTTAAAGGGGAGGGCTAAAGAAGGGTGAAATTTTTTTTAAGGGTTTTTTTTAGGGGGTTTGAATTTTGTTTTATTGGGGTTTTTTTTCCCAATTCTTTTACTTTTAATTTTTGTCACCCTTCAACTGTTTTTTTAAGTTTTAAAAAAAAAGCCCCATCCCCAAAAATGGCCCTTTAAACTAATAATTACCCTAAAACAGCAACTGGGGTTCTAGCACCTAGGAAAAAATTGGGCGGAAATTTGGGATAAAAAAAAAACAAACACCCAAAAATTTATTTCAAAAAAATACTTTAAATTTTAAAACTTTGTTTTCCCAAACCAAAAAAATAAAAAAAAGGAAAAAAAAAATAATTTAAAATTTCTTTTTGGGTGAACAAAGCAATAAACTTCAAGAAACAACAATCCGTCCAATACCTCTATGCTCTGCCCATACTGCTAGTTTCTTTGAGCTATAAAGAGACCTAACATATGCTAATGAGCTCAGATGACAAGCAAAGATCCTGAGCAGTTGCCATGCAAACACTAGAAATAAACACACACAACAGAAGACAGACATAACACAGAAACTCCTGCTGATCTGATAAGCAGGGGAGGACAAATAGCAAGAGAGTTCCTGCCATTTGTAACACCTGTTGGTCCTCTGGAGAGCATCCTTGAAATGACTAGTGGAAAAAGATCTCAAGGCCCATAGCCTCAAAGATCTTACAATGAGCTTTCGACCCATGACATTTCCTATCTTCATTGCAGATGTAAAAAAAAGTTTTATAAAAGCAAAGTCACATTTTTTTGCTTAGTATGAAAAACTCTTTTCACCAAAAAAAAGTTTCCCCCTGTTTTTCATTAAAGTACATTTATGCATGGAGAGAACTAAGAAAGGATTTGATTAACTCAAAGAAGAAAGGATTTGAAAATTAAACTGTAAATTATGAAGGGGTGTAAAATCCCTTGTTAAACCTGCTGTGCCTATCTCATTAAACAGGTGCATTGTGATTCCACCTTAGTACAAAAATTGCTCCGTATGATGATAATGGAGAAAGTTGATCTATAGAATAGTGGAACCAATGGTATGTACTGTACAGGCATGGAGTCACATATAGACTACACAAAATAGTGATATGTATGGGAAGCATTGAGGTTTTTTGAGGTTATGAATGCAGGAATTCAATATTATTATGGGATCAGTGTAAAATTATTCTTCAGCTCTGTCCTTATTGGATATATATGGAAAATACACTGTTTTCTTTCTGAAACACTCATACAAATTAATAACCAGGGAAAAAACGCGTGGACAATGCATCAAATACTGCACCAAAAACCATGTCTAAAAATGCACCAAGGTTTTGGATGACGTTTTGCAGCTTCATTGGATCCTTTGGGGATTTTCAACCTTGGAAACGCCTCAAGAATTGACATGTCGCTTCTTTTTCAGCGGCCAAAAAAGTGTCCAAAGAAGCGCGTAAAACGCGCCTAATAACATCGTCGAGAGTGAACTACAACGCTGTTTTACAGAGAAATCAATGAAAATGAACTGGAAGCTTTTTTGACTTAAAAAATAGCCGTTTGAACATACCCTTACTCTCATAAGGTCTGTTGGGCTTCTTAGTGATGTTTTGTACATATTACATGCAGATCTGATCTCTTCTTGCCAACTAATAGGACTTTTTGGAAATGTAAACACAGCTGTATAGATGTAGCAAAGATAAACTTGACAGATAATGCACCATGATATCACAGCACAATATGTTATCTCAACTTTTTCAAAACTTTTCCTTCCTTCCTTCCTTTTTTAGAGATATTAGAAGACATCAAAAGCTAAACTCTGCTACATCAGTATATAGACAACATTAACCCCTTAACCCACCTTGACGTATGGTGGTGTTAAGGAGTTGTGCAGGGGGATCGCAGCGCGACCCTGTTACACAGCCGCCGGGTGTTAGCGGCTGATCGCAGCTAACACCCGATGGTTATAGCGTGGGGGGTGGGGTGGGGGGCGGAGCCTCCTGCCCGTGCAGTTTAACCCTTTAGACGCTGCGCACCGTTCTTCATGGCGATCGGGACATCAGCAATGAGATCGCGGTTCCCGATGGGCTAACATGGCAGCTGGGAGCCTTGTGAAGGCTGCAATACATACGGGTTAATGCTGCAATATAGTGCGCGACCATGCACACCATGCCTTGGTATGGGGTATCCTCTTCACAACCCCATTAAGCACACATTTGTAAGAAAAAACAGTTCAAGGCTTGGTATAATTATGAAACTTTCATTTTCTTCAAGAACAACTTTGTTTACTTCCGTAAAAATACAAATAGCAACATAGTAAATATATAGAGATACAAAAAAAAAAAAAAAAAAAAGTGTTAAACCTGACGTAATGAACGAGGGCTGAGTCCTTTAGTTCAGTCCTTCCACATGAAGTGTGGTGAATTCATGGGTCCTCAGTGTTTGCAACCGGACATTCAACAGAGCTGAAGAGAGAGCCCGCACATCCTAGCGACGTTTCGGAAGATCAACTTCCTTTTCAAGCATGCGCTGTGGGGGACAGGTTTGTCAATATATAGTAAGACAAGATCACGTGATAGCCCATTCATGAAAATGACGACATTCTTCAAATTAGTCTCACGTTGCCTCTACACTATAACAACTTACAATATACAATAGTTACCTATTGTCACTGACGTCCATAGAGGTTAGCACAAAAAACCGCGCCGCGGCGCAAATTTCAAATATAGAGAATGTTTGGAATGTTTTTACGCCACCAAAACATAATGGAAACCCTACATTTTTGGTATTGCTGGATGCTTATTAACGTGTAGAATACAGATAACATGTCATTTTTACTGAAGATTGAACGCCGTAAAAGCAAAACTCCCGCAAACATGGCGCAAGTAAGTTTTTTTTTCACATTTTGCCCACTTAGAATTTTTTTTGCGGTTTCCCAGTACATTCTATGGCAATATGAATAACACCATTAGAAAGTACATCTTATCCCACAAAATAAAAGCCCGCATAGGTGGAAAAATAAAAACGTTATGGCTTTTGGAAGGCGAGGAGGGAAAAATGAAGAATAATATTTTTTTTTCTTTGGGAGTGTTAAAGGGTAAAAGGTCTTATTGAAATTTAGATGTATGTTTATTGAAGGTAGCATGTCAACTTGACTTTTGTAGACAATTCTTAAATTACTTTTTGCTGTAATGCGTCGCCGGGTCAGGAGGTGGATCCACTGAGTCACATGTTAGTTTTTCAACAAACCATCTGCATCTGGGCGGTTCAATTTTTTTTAAAAAAAAAAAGGTTAACAAAGAAAAATACATAAATACACAATATCAAAATTAAATATATTGTTTATCCATTTATAAGATTAAAAATGTAAACAAAAAAAAATGTCCAAAATATCAAAATATCAAATTATTTGTCCTGAACAGTGAATACTATAAAAAATACACAATGCATGAAATGCTGGTTCGTTGTCAGCTCACCTCCAAAAAGCGTAATAAAAAGTAATCATAAAGTCATCATTATACTGTGGGTATAAAATTTACATCTCACCCCCCCCCCAAAAAAAAAACACTCTTCCATGGAAAAATAAAAGAGATGTGTCTCAAAATATAGAAAACACAGTCATTTTTTTAATGATTTTTTTTTTTAAAGTAGTAAAACGAAACCAAAATTGTATAAATCTGGTAACAGATCTGCAAATTGGAGTTAAAATGAAATTTATATTTTGAACTCTCTGAACAAACAGCTCAAAGACTATGGTGAATTAGCATTTTCTCCCATTCACAGCACTTAGACAATATACAGCATATTGGTGCTGCACACCTTGTTGAAAATGGCTGCTCAGTGGAAAAGCCTCTGGCAGAGTACTCAGTATGAAGAGAATCCACGGCATACCTTAACTCTCCATGTATTTTAACTCTCCATGTATTTTAGTTGAGTATACCTATGGTCCGACGTTTCGGCCAACAGACCTTTCCCATGGTCCGATGTTTCGGCCAACAGGCCTTCGTCGCTAGGGACCTGTGATGAGGAATATAAGGTTCATTTAAACCTTCCCTTTCAGTCTATACTTTCCCTCTCTCCCTCTCTTCGACTTTCTGTCTTTCTAGTACTATTCCTCTTTCTATGTTTCTCTCTCATTGTTACATCTGTTACTTGTCTTATTTACCAAACTTTATATTCCTCATCACAGGTCCCTAGCGACAAAGTCCTGTTGGCCGAAACGTCAGACCACGGGAAAGGCCTGTTGGCCGAAACGTCAGACCACGGGAAAGGTCTGTTGGCCGAAACGTCAGACCATGGAAAAGGCCTGTTGGCTGAAACGTCAGACCATGGGAAAGGGCTGTTGGCTGAAACATCAGACCACGGGAAAGGCCTGTTGGCCGAAATGTCAGACCATGGGAAAGGCCTGTTGGCTGAAACATCAGCCCATGGGAAAGGCCTGTTGGCTGAAACTTCAGCCCATGGGAAAGGCCTGTTGGCTGAAACATCAGACCATGGGAAAGGATTGTTGGCTGAAACATCGGAACATGGGAAAGGCCTGTTGGCTGAAACGTCAGACCACGGGAAAGGTCTGTTGGCCGAAACGTCAGACCATGGCAAAGGCCTGTTGGCTGAAAGGTCAGACCATGGGAAAGGACTGTTGGCTGAAACATCAGCCCATGGGAAAGGCCTGTTGGCTGAAACATCAGCCCATGGGAAAGGCCTGTTGGCTGAAACATCAGACCATGGGAAAGGATTGTTGGCTGAAACATCGGAACATGGGAAAGGCCTGTTGGCTGAAACATCAGACCATGAGAAACGACTGTTGGCTGAAACATCAAACGATGGGAAAGGCCTGTTGGCTGAAACATGGGAATACTCAATACTAAAATACATGGAGAGTAAAAATCCATGGAGAGTTAACTTCATCTTTTGTTTGCAAAATTCTTAAATAAATATTTCAATGCTACATAAAGGTGTGCCGTGGATTCTCTTCATACTGTCTACATTCCGCACCACTTAAAAATGTTAAATGGCACCACATTAAAGGGTACCATGAAAAAAGTATAACTTGTCCTCCACAAAAATGTATTTTTTTGTTTGTTTGTTCATTATAGCACTTGGACAAATGGGAGGGATATAAAAAAAGCCCTGATGTGCTGAATTACCTGTTTTTTTATATGTTTTTTTGATGCCGGACTCCATAATCATCTATAAAAATCAGATTTAAAAAATCTTCAATTGAAAAAAATGAAAATAAGTTTCAAATATATATACATGCATATTTTATTTTTTTTATTTTTTCAGTATCTGTTTTCTGTAAATGTGATAGGTACAGATCTTGCATGAGAGGCTGCTCTGCTCTTCTAATAGGAGAGAAGTTTTCTCTTCACAAAGGAATTACAGCAGCCACATGGACATATGAGACTTTTGTCTGGAGAATGTCTGTAGACTGTATATGTCCAGTACTCGGGATGAACTGGGTTGGTGCAGGTGGAGAGGATAATTCAATCCCAAACAACAATGCATGAAGAAAATCCACAGCACTCAAATAATCAGTGATTTTGTATTACAAACAGAAAAGTGCAATAAAGGGTAGTGTAGGGTGCCCCAAATGTGGGGTGGGAGCATTTGACTCAAAGCCAGGAAGTAGCTTGAGGGACGAGAAGAGTAGCACTATAGCAGGGCACCCTACACTACCCATATTTTATATGGTCTATTTCTACAAGCTTTCCATTGCGTGTATTACAGCTCCCCTGACGATTTACAACCCAATTGGTAATATCATAGCTCTTTCCGTTGACATGACAGCATGATTAAGGTTTAACATAACCACAACGTCGCATGAAAGTCATGAGTCTTAACTTCAAACACAACTACAAATTTTGCACCTTTTTTGACTGTAAATCTGTCACCATTGGGAGTTATTGCTGAATACAAAATCACAATGAAACAATTATTTGAGCGCTGTGGATTTTCTCCATATATTTTGTCTGGAGAAGGCATTACGTTCTATGGGAATGTGTTGTGGGCATGTTATGTGACCCATGCAGTGGTCAGTGTGCAGGGAGAGGAAGAAGGTGAGCTGTGACCATCACCTATAGACTTCTTCAGGAAAGTGTTGTGAGTGTGCTCTATGATCTGTGCAGAGGACACAAAGCAGGGACAGGGAGGAGGTTAGCTGTGACCATCATCAGTAGACTTTTATAGAGTATGTTGCAGGCATGCTATGTGACCCATGCAGAGGTCAGTGTGCAGGAAGGTGGAGAGGAGGTGATCTGTGACCATCATCCATAGATTGCTGTGGAAAAGTCTGACTTGTGCAAAGGTCAACTTTCATCTAGGGAGAGGAGGTAAACTGTGACCATTATCCAAAAACTTTTATAGAAAGGTTTTGCAGGCATGTGTCTGGTGCAGAGATCAGCTTTCAAGGAGGAGGAAAAGGTGAGCCGTGACCATCTCCTAGTAACTTCTACTAGAGGGTGTTGATAGCATGCTCTGTGATCTGTGCAGAGGACACTATGTGGTAAACCATGGTGGCACGGAGGGACACAGAGGAGAGGAGGATGGGAGCAGCAGTCGCAGGCTCTGAGACCCGTTCCTTGTCAAAGTCGCTACCCATTCCTCGCATGCTCCTCCAGCACCCAGCACCAGTGAAGAGGGGGTCTGCACTATAGATGATGATGGTGATTGTTCCCTCGAGGTACACTCTGATGGTGATCTCTCCCTCAACTGCCTGCAATAGGTGGTGTGTGAGGTGCCCTTGGTGTTCGGTGCAGAATAAGCAGGCAGGAGACAAAGAGTTAACATTACAAATCAAATGCCAACAGAAGCCTTCTTTACTTCACCTAGCAAGATGTTACAAGTACAGAGAAGTGGATTACACTTAAAGTTACTGTACGTCATCGCAGCCAGTCCGAGACACTCAGTAGACTAATTCAGGAGCAGTGATCCTCACAAATTAAAGTCCCTTGCATAAATGCCTTCCAAATCTGAAATATCTTCACAAAGTTGTGGGGATATTGGGCCAGGTCTGAGGCTTAACTGGGTCCCAAAAGGCATGAGGTCTGTTAGGGCTAGTATTACCTCAGAAAGCCCCGATTAGCCAATCTGAGACCTTCTCTGTTGAATTTGGCTTTTCGTCTAAGTCCACTCTCATGCAGCCAGGAAATTGAAAGGTTAAAGCTGCTCCCTGAGTCCAGGGGCAGCATAGCCTATTTCAGAGTGACATGATGGATCGCACCTCTGACAACTTACAGATGATGATAACAGCACTGGAGAGCGAATGATGTAGAGACCCACAGTGGAGAGATCTAGAACTCATGGTTATTCCCGCCATTAGCTCTTGAATGACAGTACTGGCTACAACTCTGCAAGAAAGCATGACTATACTTTTGCGGGCCAAACATTGTTTTTCTAGACTGTTTGTATGGGGGAGTGGCTGCCCCACTTTGGTTTTTGCACTCCGCCCACCTGCACAGGTTTTTAAATCAATGCAGAGTAGCTTGTAGCTGGAATATTCTCTCCCTAAAATCTGGAGGTATGAACAGGCACCAAGAGAGGCAACATATAGTGTAGGTTCCCATCTGTATTGAGGTCGCCTTGTCGGTGGCAGGTGGGCTTATCCAGTTTTGAACAATTGATCAGCTGAAATTGATCTCAGATGGAAGTGACCAATGAGCTTAGAGTGTCACATAGTGTCATCAGCAGGTGGTATCAGAGATACAGAGAGACTGGAAGAGTCACAGAAAGGCAAAGAAGTGGATGCACTTTGTCTCCATCACACACTGATGAGCGCTGCATTGTAACCAATGCCCTGTGGAGCCGGATGATGAATGCTGTACAACTCCAGGCATGTTTAAATGAGGTGAGAGGCACCAAGTGTCACGTCAGGCCATTCGTAACCATTTTCATCAGTGTGGTTTGTGTACTAGACAACCAGCAAGGTAATTTCCACATATATTGTGAAATTTACATGAAAATGGTAGAAAAAAAAAAAAATATATATATATATTTTTATTATTATTTATAAAATAACTGAGCATGAGAAGACATTGTAGCCTTCACACTCACAAGTTCTAAAGAAAATAGAGATGAGCCTGGTCAGAAAGGCTGGTAAATGGCCTGTTAGAATGAACTGTTTAATATACAGATGTTTTGCATCTTGATTGCTATAAATCGATGGGATGCTTTCCTACCCTGATACAATTTGTCATTTTTCTATATGAAATGCAACAATATTCACTACCATATGCCTTGGCAATCTGCATAACCTGTTCTAATGAGTTCCTAGGAGGCTATATAAAACATTAACTGTGTTCTTTGGCTCATCCAAGAGCATATTTGATGTGTGTAGAAAAATGCTTCTCCCATGGATCAATGACTCTTATTAATCTCTTAGAAAAGATTAGTACATATTGTTGGTTTGCCCATCGGCTGAGTTGCATAATGCAACAAAATTGCGGTTTTTTTTTATTACACTCCATACAGGGATTGATTGATACAGGAACCTGAGAAATGCTAACATCTTCCTCTCAACACGTGTTTGATCACTCAATGTGAAAACATAGCAAGCAAGGAAATTAAAACGCTTCCTTCCTTGAGGTTGACAGTTCAACACCCATAATACCTCTAGAAACAGAAGAATGCCAACACCTATTAATGGCCGGATGTTCATTTAAGAGGTGGGAAGTGGAACGAGAGGAGAAATGTCGTCTTGTTACACAATGAAATTTTTTCAGGAAATGGAGCCCAAAACACCTGCCCTGGGTTAGTCCTGAATTATATCATTGACGTAATCAATTTCACGTTTGATGTGGAAAAGACTTTGGTTTCTGAAGCCTAAACCTTGGATCTCTTGCATTTTCCTGTGTTGCAAAGTATAGAATAAATGATAGTATGTGGAAGGCTGAGAAGCTGAATATGGAAAATACATACTAAAAATAATTCAATCAATTCCTGCTTCCCCTCTTATTTGATCCAATCCTGTCAAAAATTTCAATCAGAATTTTGATACATATGTCATAAATTCTTCAATAGATGGAGAGGAATATATGGTACATACTGATGTGTCCAACATTACTTTTACACAAGTTAAGTAAAGGACTAAATAACAATATAATATCATGACATATCAGCAAGCCCCTAATAGGCTTCGGTTCACATATCAACCACTGGGTGGCCACATATAGACACATATAGCCTAAACAACCTCCAAAAGAGCAAGAGCAGAATCATGTTTTTGGGTTGTTGTTTTTTTTTTTTTTTAAATCTGGTCATCTGGGTACGAATAATATGCAGGCATCATATGTCCTAGGGAGAGAAAAACTGGGAAAATCGCTTGTTGAGAATGATCTGGGCATTCTTGTTGATCATAGACTACTGAACAGCATGCAGTGTCAATCAGCTGCCTCTAAGGCCAGCAGGATATTAGCGTGTATCAAAAGAGGCATGGACTCGCGGGACAAGGATGTAATTTTACCACTGTATAAAGCATCAGTGCACTTGGAATTTGCTGTTCAGTTCTGGGCTTCAGTTTATAGAAAAGATGTAATGGAGCTAGTGAGAGTGCAAAGACGAGCAACCAAACTTGTAAGGGGTATGGATCATCTTAGTTATGAGGTGAGGTTAGTAGAATTGAACTTATTTAGTCTTGAGAAATGACGGCTCCGGGGGGACATGATTCATTTATATAAATATATAAATGGTTCCTACAAAAAGTATGGGGGGAAATTATTTCACGTAAAGCTCCCTCAAAAGACAAGGGGACATTCCCTTTGGCTAGAGAGAAAAGGATTCGATCTCCAGAGGAGAAAAGCGTTCACTGTGAGAACTGTGAATCTGTGGAATAGCCGCCTGAGGAGCTGGTCACAGCAGGAACAGTAGAGAGTTTCAAGAAAGGCTTAGATAACTACCTGAAACTAAAGAATATGAATGCTATTTTAGCCATGAAAAGTCTGGATCCTGGCTGGTGGAGCTCTGGGGTCAGAGATGGCGTCTTCGCTGGATCAGATTGGTTCTTGTCTTGTGGGTTTCAGGGCATTCACCAGTGGGGAGGCTGGGCTTAAAATCCTTGTCTCCCTCCCTTCAACCACATCTTACCCACCCTTGGTTGAACTTGATGGACACGTGTCTTTTTTCAACCGTACTAATTATGTAACTATGTAACTATCTCACTCTACCCAGCTTAAGATATGTAGAGCCAAGAGAAAAGGTAAGGAAGGACACCTCTGTATCTCTGTTTGTGAAGCCAACCTCAAAGATAACATTTACTCTTTGTTGACCCACACTGTATTAGTACAGCACTGGAAGGTGTCCATGGAGGAGACATCTTGTACTATTACAGTGCTCTGATGGTATGATTCTCACGTGATCACAGCTTTACTAGTAGCCAAGGTCTTGCTCTAAGGAAAGAGATCGGAGAAACCTCAGATTTCCATAATTTAACCCCTTGTATGCTGTGATCAGAGCAAAAGAGAGATCCCATATATATCTATAATTATAGGTAGACAACCCAGGGTCTGAAGGCTGCATGTTTATGATACCTTGTATTCCACTTAATCTCTCAAGATGAATTTAAGCAGTAAATTATAGTGAATTATGAGTGTAGGAGATGATGGGGGAGGAGGGTTAGCAACATCCATTTATCTGTCCATTATTTGACAATGAATGGAATTAGTGAGTTTAGAATCTGTACAATTCTGCAGACAGGTAAACACTGTGGGCATGTTTACTCGTAGTGTTGTGGTTGTGCTTCCTATTTTGGTTAAAGTTGAATTCAATTGAAAGCAATTTTTGGCAGAAGTCACTAAACAAATTAGCTATAAATTGGGGTTAGGGGCTTTTTTCTACTGGGTTTAAATGGGTAAACTTACACATTCCTTAGCACTTCGAGTCCTCTCGCGCTATCGATCTGACTTCCGTCTAATTTGTCTTCTGTCCCAACACCACATTTGGGTTGCCTGTGTGACATTTGACACAAAATGACATCAGACAGAATTAAACTTGGAGTGACCAGAAGCTCTGGAGAAAGGGTAAGTTAAGGGTGTTCAGTAAAAAATACCCTAAACTAAACCCCAAGTTAGTGTTAGAGTTATGATAATGAGTAGGGCCATGGTTAGGGTTATAATAATGAGTAGGGCTATAGTAATGAGTAGGGGTATGGTTAAGGTTAAAGTAATGAGTACGTGTATAGTTAAGGTTTTAGTAATGAGTACAGCTATGTTTAGGGTTATAGCAATGAGTAGGGCTATGGTAAAGGTTATAGTAATGTGTAGGACTATGGTTAGGGTTATAGTAATGAGTAGGATCATGGTAAAGTTATAGTAATGAGTACGGCTATGGTTATGGTTATAGTAATGTGGAGGGCTATGGTTAGGGTTATAGTAATGAGTACGGCTATGGTTAGGGTTATAGTAATGAGTAGCGCTATGGTTAGGGTTATAGTTATGAGTAGGGCTATGGTTAGTGTTATAGTAATGAGTATGGCTATGGTTACGGCTATAGTAATGAGTAGGGCCATGGTTAAGGTTATAGTAATGAGTAGGACCATGGTTAGGGTTATAGTAATGAGTATGGCTATGGTTATGGTTATAGTAATGAGTAGGGCCATGGTTAGAGTTATAGTAATGAATAAGGCTATGTTTAAAGTTATAGTAATGACTAGGGCTATGGTTAAGGTTATAGTAATGAGTAGGACCATGGTTAGGGTTATAGTAATGAGTAGGGTTAGGGTTATAGTAATAAGTAGGACCATGGTTAGGGTCATAGTAATGAGAAGGGCCATGGTTAGTGTTATAGTAATGAGTAGGGCCATGGTGAGGGTCATAGTAATGAGTAGGGATATGGTTAGGGTCATAGTAATGAGTACGACTATGGTGAGTGTTATAGTAATGAGTAGGGCCATGGTTAGTGTTATAGTAATGAGAAGGGCCATGGTTAGTGTTATAGTAATGAGTAGGGCCATGGTTAGGGTCATAGTAATGAGTACGACTATGGTTAGTGTTATAGTAATGAGTAGGGATATGGTGAGGGTCATAGTAATGAGTACGACTATGGTTAGTGTTATAGTAATGAGTAGGGCCATGGTTAGGGTTATAGTAATGAGTAGGGCCATGGTTAGTGTTATAGTAATGAGTAGGGCCATAGTGAGGGTCATAGTAATGACTAGAGCTATGGTTAGTGTTATAGTAATGAATAGTAATGAGTATGGCTATGGTTATGGTTATAGTAATGAGTAGGACCATGGTTAGGGTTATAGTAATGAGTATGGCTATGTTTAGGGTTATAGTAATGAGTAGTTCTATGGTTAGGGTTATAGTAATGAGTAGGGTTGTGGTCAGGGTTGTAGTAATGAGCACAGCTATGGTTAGGGTTATAGTAATGAGTAGGGTCATGGTCAGGGTTATAGTAATGAGTAGGGTTGTGGTCAGGGTTGTAGTAATGAGCACAGCAATGATTAGGGTTATAGTAATGAATTGAGCCATGATTAGGGTTATAGTAATTAGAATTTGTACCGTAACAGGAATTGTTGTTTAGAAAATCAGTCGAAACCAAGGTGTGATAGATTCAAGCAGCGCTGTTCTCTTGTAACATTCATTTCTAGCGTAAACAAAATTGCTCAATTTTAAAGGGGTCGTCCACCTCGTAACAAACTCATAGTAGCAGCTTCTGGGGCCTCAGTAAAATAAAAATTACTTATACTCACCTTCCTCTGGCCCTTGGTCTCTCTGATCTTCTATTTTATTCTTGAACTTCCAATCGGGGACATCCCTGCTTCAGCTGTTGATTGGCTGTCATGGTCACATGTCTCTACTTACATCACTGTTCGGAGCTGTTCAAGTAGATGCAGGTGACTGGTACAGCCAGTCAGGGGCCGCAGCGGTGATGTCCCCAAACAGGAGGAAGATGAGTTTACGTTTCTTTTATATTTTACTGGAGCCCCACAAACTGCTTGTGTTGACTTTGTTACATTAAGTGCAAGATGTCCGAAAATTATCGGTGCTACGTCAGTTTTTAGGCACATGAAATAAGTGTAAAGTGCGCCGGAAAGTCCGACCCTATCAAAAATCTGGCGTCGGGTATATCTTGCATAGTAAACATAATGCGCCTAAAAATGATGCGCTGTGCGCCTCCATAACGGAATGCGCCTATTGAGGCGCATAGCACATCATTACAAGTGTATATGTGTTAGGCGCATTTCATATACTTGTAATGCTAAGATATGCGCCTCCGTGCGTGATGTGCCTCGATAGGGGCATTACATACTCTACCAATGAAATGTTTAGTACAAGTCGCAGCACATAGCATAGCATTAGAAGCGTATGTAATGCCCCTATCGAGGAACATCGCACAAGGAGGCGCATATCTTTTCATTGCAAGTATATGAAATGTGCCTAACACATATACACTTGTAATGATGTGCTGTATGCATCAATAAGCATATTTCGTTATGGAGGCGCACAGCGCATCATTTTTAGGCTCATTACAATGTGTCGGTCCCGGCATATAAGGCGCCTAGTGTTGGTGTACGACAGTTCATTTACATCCAAAATATGGCGTCAAACGTGGTTTTAGCACAATATAGACCAAAAAACTGGCGTTGGCGTATTGGGACATGTCGCCCATAAATTTTTAATTCTATTGGAGACTGACAAAGTAAAAAAAAAAAAGAAAAAAAATCCTGCTCTTAAAGAGTTACTGGTCGTACAGCTTGATACATGTATCACAACCAGGGTGTACTCAGTCATGAAGACTAAGAGAGATGAGTAGGAATGGACTCCAGGAGAAAGTATCGACCGCTCACCCATCACTGGCAGTATTTTTCATTGCATGTGGCCTATATTCAATTCTTCTTCTTTTTGCTTCTGCACAACAAATCATTATTCCCCTTCTCACACGGAGAAGTCTCAAGTTCTTAAAACGTAAGGGTCAGGTAGATTTCTGTCATCTTTAAACTTTGCTAAACTACCAAGTCTCCAACCATCCAGAAGAAGACTGAAAATCAATATCCCCATGTATTCCTTTCAATATGTCCCGAGGACCTTTGCAAGTGAGTTTCCTTCCAGTATATCTCAGTCCCACTGTCATTAATTGGGACTAATTCTTTTTCGATAAGTCTGACTTTCACCAGATATTGAACAGGTCAGCGCTATTAAAGTTTTGCATTTACCACAATGCAGCGAGGCTTTATGTTGATGCATTGGATTTCTCAGTTGTGTGCGCTACCTCTAACAATGTAAGCTCCTGAAGGCAATGATGTCTGGAGGTTTTGGCTTCTGTCCCCAAGGAAATGTGCGTTCTTTGGCTTTTGGAGTCAATGTATATTTGGTTTCTGTAACCAATGAATTATGGATACCTTAGATTCTGTAGGAAATGAAGCACTGGGGTTCCAAAAGGCAATGACTTATGACATCTTCAACTCTCACAGGTATAAGTTCTTCTGTGCATTCAGGTCAATGTCAAATTCAGAATCACCTGAAACAAATTTTGGAGAGAATCACCATAGAATGACTCCAACCTTAAATAGACGTCACCATCAATTTTTTTCTGCAGACAAGGTATGATGGGTACCATAGTTCCTACAGACAATGAATGATGGGCACTATGGTTCCTGCAGATGATGAATGATGGGCATTATGGTTTCTGCAGATGATGAATGATGGCACTTTGGCACCTGCACACAATGTAAGATTGGTACTATGGTACCTGCAGACAATGAATGATGGACAATATGGAAACTGAAGACAATGAATGATGGGCCCTATGGTTCCTGCAGACAATGAATGATGGGCACTATGGTTCCTGCAGATGATGAATGATGGGCCTTATGGTTCCGATAAGACTATGAATGGATGGGATGGGCTATGGTTCCTGCAGACAATGAATGATGGGCGCTATGGTTCCTGCAGACAATGAATGATGGGCGCTATGGTTCCTACAGACATTGAATGATGGGTGCTATGGTTCCTGCAGACAATGAATGATGGGCGCTATGGCTCCTTCAGACAATGAATGATGGGCGCTATGGCTCCTACAGACAATGAATGATGGGCGCTATGGTTCCTGCAGACAATGAATGATGGGCGCTATGGCTCCTTCAGACAATGAATGATGGGCGCTATGGTTCCTGCAGACAATGAATGATGGGCACTATGGTTCCTGCAGACAATGAATGATGGGTGCTATGGTTCCTACAGACATTGAATGATGGGCGCTATGGTTCCTGCAGACAATGAATGATGGGCACTATGGTACCTGCAGACAATGAATAATGGGCACTATGGTTCCTGCAGACAATGAATGATGGGCGCTATGGCTCCTACAGACAATGAATGATGGGAGCTATGGCTCTTACAGACAATGAATGATGGGCGCTATGGCTCCTACAGACAATGAATGATGGGCACTATGGTTCCTGCAGACATTGAATGATGGGCGTTATGGTTCCTGCAGACAATAAATGATGGGTGCTATGGTTCCTAAAGACAATGAATGATGGGCACTATGGTTCCTAAAGACAATGAATGATGGGCACTATGGTTCCTGCAGACAATGAATGATGGGCGCTATGGTTCATGCAGACAATGAATGATGGGCGCTATGGTTCCTAAAGACAATGAATGATGGGCACTATGGTTCATGCAGACAATGAATGATGGGCATTATGGTACCTGTAGACAATGAATGATGGGCATGATGGTACCCGTAGACAATGAATGATGGGTGCTATGGTTCCTGCAGACAATGAATGATGGGCATGATGGTACCTGTAGACAATGAATGATGGGCATGATGGTACCCGCAGACAATGAATGATGGGTGCTATGGTTCATGCAGACAATGAATGATGGGCACTATGATATATAGGGTTATATGATTATATGATGGGCTTACAATCTACAAGGAGGGGGAAAGAGACAGGAGGTGAGGGGCAGACATGTCTGTGGAGGACGTAGTGACAAGATTAGTGACGGTTATGGGCAAGCCTGAAGAAATGGGTTTTCAGGTTGCTTTTGAAGCTGGTGAAAGTGGAGGAGAGTCTGATGTGTTGGGGGCAGTGATATGATACATAGGGCACTATGATATATAGGGTTATATGATAGAGGAGAGGTGCTGAGCTCTGTGTTATGTAGGATTATATAATAGAGGGAGAGAGCTGAGCTCTGTGATATATAGGGTTATATGATAGAGGGAGAGGAGCTGAGCTCTGTGATATATAGGGTTATATGATAGAGGAGAGGAGCTGAGCTCTGTGATATATAGGGTTTAATGATAGAGGAGAGGAGCTGAGCTCTGTTATATATAGGATTTTATGATAGAGGAGAGGAGCTGAGCTCTGTGATATATAGATTATATGATAGAGGAGAGGAGAGGAGCTGAGTGTGATATTAGTTATATGAAGAGAAGAGGCTGATGTGATATATAGGGTTATATGATAGAGGAGAGGAGCTGAGTTGTGATATATAGGGTTATATGATAGAGGAGAGAGAGCTGAGCTTGTTGATATAAGGGTTATATGAATAGAGGAGAGGAGCTGAGCTCTGTGATATAAGGTTATATGATAGAGGAGAGAAGCTGAGCTCTGTGTTATATTCAGGGTTATATGATAGAGGAGAGGAGCTGAGCTCTGTGATATATAGGGTTATATGATAGAGGAGAGGAGCTGAGCTCTGTGATATATAGGGTTATATGATAGAGGAGAGAGTCTGAGCTCTGTGATATATAGGGTTATATCATAGAGGAGAGAAGCTGAGCTCTGTGATATAAGGGTTATATGATAGAGGAGAGGAAGCTGAGCTTGTGATATATAGGGTTATATATAGAGGAGAGAAGCTGAGCTTTGTGTATAGAGGGTTATATGATAGAGGAAGAAGCTGAGCTTTGTGATATATAGGGTTATATGATAGAGGAGAGAAAGCTGAGCTCTGTGGATATATAGGGTTATATGATAGAGGTTGAAAGAAGCTGAGCTCTGTGATATATAGGTTATATGATAGAAGGAGAGGAAACTGAGCTCTGTGATATATAGGGTTATATGATAGAGGAGAGAGCTGAGCTCTGTGATATATAGGGTTATATGATAGAGGAAAGGAGCTGAGGTCTGTGATATATAGGGTTATATGATAGAAGGGAGAGAGCTGAGTCTGTGATATATAGGGTTATATGATAAGGAGAGGAGCTGAGCTCTGTGATTATTATATGGGTTGAGAATGATATTAGGGTAAGAGAAGCTGAGGTCTGTGATATCTAGGGTTATATGATAGAGGGGAGAAGCTGAGCTCTGTGATATATAGGGTTTTATGATAGAGGAGAGGAGCTGAGCTCTGTGATATATAGGGTTATATGATAGAGGAGAGAAGCTGAGCTCTGTGATATATAGGGTTATATGATAGAGGAGAGGAGCTGAGCTCTGTGATATATAGGGTTATATGATAGAGGGAGAGAAGCTGAGCTCTGTGATATATAGGGTTTTATGATAGAGGAGAGGAGCTGTTTTTTTTTTTTACTTTGGTGCAATTTTCACTAAACGTCATTTTAGGTCAACCCGATCCAAAGTGCAACTTTCTATGTGCCTCTAGTCTATGTTGCTTACTTCCTTTGCAAGTACCTTTCTGTGATGCTGTTATTATAGTTTTGCAAGTGTTAGCCTTTTGTTTACTTGCATATACACTGTGTGCAAAATTATTAGGCAAAAGAGTATTTTGATCACATCATCCTTTTTTATACATGTTGTCCTACTCCAAGCTGTATAGGCTTGAATGACAACTACCAATTAAGTAAATTAGGTGCTGTGCATCTCTGTAATTAGGAGGGGTGTGATCTAATGACATCAACCCCCTATATAAGGTGTGCATAATTATTAGGCACCTTCAATTCCTTTGGCAAAATGGGTCAGAAGAGAGATTTGACGGACTCTGAAAAGTCAAGCATTGTGAAACGTCTTGCAGAGGGAGGCAGCAGTCTGGAAATTGCCAAACTTTTGAAGCGTGATCACCGAACAATCAAGCGTTTCATGGCAAATAACCAACAGGGTCGCAAGAAGCGTGTGGAAAAAAAAGGCGCAAAATAACTGCCCATGAATTGAGGAAAATCCAGCGTGAAGCTGCCAAGATGCCATTAGCCACCAGTTTTGCCGTATTTCAGAGCTGCAACGTTACTGGAGGATCAAAAAGCACAAGGTGTGCGATACTCAGGGACATGGCCGAGGTAAGGACGGCTGAAGAACGACCAACAAGAAACATAAGATAAAACGAGGTTCAAAGGTTTTATGGACTGATGAAATGAGTGACTCTTGATGGGCCAGATGGACGGGCCTGAGGCTGGATCAGTAAAGGGCAGAGAGCTCCACTGCGACTCCGACGCCAGCAAGGTAGAGGTGGGGGACTGGTATGGGCTGGTATCATCAAAGATGAACTTGTGGGACCTTTTCAGGTTGAGGATGGAGTGAAGCTCAACTCCCAGAACTCCTGCCATTTTCTGGAAGACGCCTTCTTCAAGCAGTGGTGCAGGAAGAAGTCAGGATCGTTCAAGAAAAACATGATTTTCATGCCGGACAATGCTCCATCACATGCATCCAAATACTCCAAAGCGGGGCTGGCCAGTAAAGGTCTACAAGAAGAAGAAACAATGACATGGCCCCTTGTCACCTGAAGCTCGTTGAGAACCTGTGGTCCCTCCTAAAATGAGAGATCTACAGGGAGGGAAAACAGTGCATCTCTCTGAGCAGTGTCTGGGAGGCTGTGGTGGCTGCTGCACCTCTGAGCAGTGTCTGGGAGGCTGTGGTGGCTGCTGCACCTCTCTGATCAGTGTCTGGGAGGCTGTGGTGGCTGCTGTACCTCTCTGAACAGTGTCTGGGAGGCTGTGGGGGCTGCTGTACCTCTCTGACAGTGTCTGGGAGGCTGTGGTGGCTGCTGCACCTCTCTGAGGCAGCTGTGCTTGTGTGGCTTTGTGCTGGGGCTTGCTGTACCTCTCTGAACAGTGTCTGGGAGGCTGTGGTGGCTGCTGAACCTCTCTGAGCAGTGTCTGGGAGGCCGTGGGTGCTGCTGCACCTCTCTGAGCAGTGTCTGGGAGGCTGTGGGGGCTTGCTGCACACCTCTCTGGATGCAGGTGTCTGGTAGGCTGTGGGGGCTGCTTCATCTCTCTGAGCAGTGTCTGGGAGGCTGTGGTGGCTGCTGCACATCTCTGAACAGTGTCTGGCAGGCTGTGGTGGCTGCTGCTACCTCTCTGACAGTGTCTGGGAGGCTGTGGTGGCTGCTGCACCTCTGAGCAGTGTCTGGGAGGCTGTGGGGGCTGCTGCACCTCTCTGAGCAGTGTCTGGGAGGCTGTGGGGGCTGCTGCACCTCTCTGAGCAGTGTCTGGGAGGCTGTGGGGGCTGCTGCACCTCTCTGAACAGTGTCTGGGAGGCTGTGGGGGCTGCTGCACCTCTCTGAGCAGTGTCTGGGAGGCTGTGGTGGCTGCTGCACCTCTCTGAGCAGTGTCTGGGAGGCTGTGGTGGCTGCTGCACCTCTCTGAACAGTGTCTGGGAGGCTGTGGTGGCTGCTGCACCTCTCTGAGCAGTGTCTGGGAGGCTGTGGGGGCTGCTGCACCTCTCTGACAGTGTCTGGGAGCTGGGTGCTGCTGCACCTCTCTGAGCAGTGTCTGGGAGGCTGTGCTTGCTTGCTGCACCTCTCTGAGCAGTGTCTGGGAGGCTGTGCTTGCTTGCTGCACCTCTCTGAGCAGTGTCTGGGAGGCTGTGGGGCTGCTGCACATCTCTGAGCAGTGTCTGGGAGCTGTGGTGGCTGCTGCACCTCTCTGAGCAGTGTCTGTGAGCTGTGGTGGCTGCTGCACCTCTCTGAGCATGTCTGGGTGTGGTGCTGCTGCACCTCTCTGAACATGCGTGGTGGCTGCTGCACCTCTGAGCGTGTGGGAGCTGTGCTTGCTCTGCACCTCTCTGAGCAGTGTCTGGGAGGCTGTGGTGGCTGCTGCACCTCTCTGAGCAGTGTCTGGGAGGCTATGCTTGCCTGCTGCACCTCTCTGAACAGTGTCTGGGAGGCTGTGGTGGCTGCTGCACCTCTCTGAACAGTGTCTGGGAGGCTGTGGTGGCTGCTGCACGCAATGTGGATCGTAAACAGATGAAACAACTGACAGAATCTATGGGTGGAGGCTTTTGAGTGTCATCGCAAAGAAAGGTGCCTATATTGGTCACTGATTTGGTTTTGAATGTGAGAAATGTTTATTTCTAAATTGTTGTTATATTGGTTTACCTGGTGAAAATAAACAAGTGAGATGGGTATAGATTTGGTTTTTATTAAGTTGCCTAATAATTCTGCACAGTAATAGTTACCTGCACAAACATAAATCCTCCTAAGATAGCCAAATCTAAAAAAAAAAAAAAAAAAAAAAACACTCCAACTTCCAAAAATATTAAGCTTTGATATTTAAGAGTCTTTTGGGTTGAGTGAGAACATAGTTGTTGTTCAATAATAAAAAGAATCCTCTCAAATACAACTTGCCTAATAATTCTGCACACACTGTAGTAACAGTGATGTCTTGGTGAGGAGAAGAGGTCTAAGCTGCGGCAGATGCTACAAACAGTGCCATGGAAGAGACAGGGTATAAGGTGCCATCTGACCCTATAGTTCAGTGTCCCTGAGTCGAATACTTTCATGGCAAGTTCATTCTTACTAAAACATTAAAACTGGCAACAAGGAATAATAATTAGAAGAACAAGGTATTTAGTAAAAGAGCAAAGTGTGGACGAGACTGCAAAGCCAGCACCTTCTGTACCATGGCCTGTTTACCCTCCTCTGCTTCTTTTGATGTGCACCAGTCCTAAGCTGATCGGGGGCAGGCTGGAATAAGCTGGCTTTGAGGAATTTCTGCAAGCTCTGAACATTACTGACAATGCAAGAAAGTAAGTAATGTTATCACATTCTGCTGGAGAGAAGGTCTACAGTATCGTCACAGCTCTAATACAGCTACTTGGATGCAAAGCAGCCTTGCAGGAACACTCCGATTGTTTAAAATTTTTCTTTAGGTCTTTAGAAATTGCGTACAGGTGCACATTGGTGACAGTAATTTTCCTTACCTGCAGCTGAATACAGGATTTCTCACTGCTGCCACTGGGTCATATGACCTGCACTCTGAGAAGCTGAAACACAGAGCATGGTTGTGTGACCCAGAAGTGAATCTCTATACATTCCTATTAGTGATGAGCGAACAGTAAAAAGTTTGAGTCCGAGTCGAACCCGATTAAAGTCAATGGGAGAAGATGTTCTGGTTAATTTTTATACCTATACAGGTGAGGAGAGGCTGGAATTACCATCCATAGAAAAACAAACACATGTAGAGAATACTAGAATAAAATATAACTTTTAATATTACCGCTAAAAAATAGATACGACACCTATTTAACCCTACACTGACCTAATTACACAAAAACCCTAATACCCCTACCTACCAGAGAAAAGGGGAACCCGTCCCAACAACGACGGCCCCTACCGGAACCTCGCCTACATATCTACCCATTGCTGTCTATGTAGAGGAAAATGCTATCTAACCAACTAAGAGCGGCCTTGCAGTACAGAGAGTGAGCTGAAAATGGCGTTCACAAGGCAATACAGTGAAATATATATAACATGGTCATGTGATTTTAGCAGCCCTACACCTCAGCGATGATGTTTATGACATGTGCTCTGTACTGATTGGATGGCTGCCAAAAGTGCAGGAAGCAGCTAAAAATGAAACTGAACTTAGCGTGTCGAACACGCATTTCGAACTCAAACTTTCCTCGAACGAACCGTAAAAAGTTCAGTTCGAGTTCTAAAAAAATCGAGAAGCTCGACTCGTACGTAACTTTTCTCAAACAGTTCGATCAACACTAATTCCTATGGGAGGCAAATGACCTAACAGAGACTGTTGCGTCAGCCAGGAATCTTGTATGCAGCTGAAAAATGACTGATACTACAGAGTACCCAGCAATTTCTAATGAACTAAGGAAAAAAAAAAACAGAATGGTCCTTTGAGTAACACGTCCCTGCACAGACAAAGGCTGAAATACATGTTTTTGAGTTTAGACAGAACAGTCCACAACAAAACATGTGGCCCCCATTGCCCCTCTGTGTGGCCCTCAGGACACAAGTGTGCTTTGTATCTGTCCTTATACTTAGCAATATTCCACTTTTCAAAGCTGCATTCAACTGATGCCACTGTTATGGTGGCGCTGTATGGCTGGCACTGTTATGGTGGGTACTTTATGGTTGGCACCATTCTAATAGGCACTGTAACACTGGCACTGTTATAATGGGCACTGTTATGGTAATAAGTATATGGCTGACACTGTGATGGTGGAACTCTATGGCTGGCACTGTTTATAATGGGCACTTTATGATTGGCACAGTTATGGTGACACTGTATAGTTGGCACTGTTATGATGGGCAATGCATGGTTGACACTCTTATGGTGGTCACTACTGCTGGCACTGTGATGGTGGCACTGTTTGACTGGCACTGTTAAAAAAGGCACTTTATTACTGGTACAGTTATGGTGTCATTATAGTTGGCGCTGTTATGACAGGCACTTTATGGCTGACACTATAATGGTGCTTCTTTATGATTGCTATTGTCATGAAGGGCGCTGTATCCCTGGCACTGTTATGGTGGGCACTGTATGCCTGGCAATGTGAGAGTGGGCTCTGTATGGCTGGTTCTGTTATGTTGGCACTGTATGGCTGGCACTGTTATAATGGGCTCTGTATTACTGGCATAGTTATACTGGGCACTATTATGATGAGAACATATGGCTGGCACAGTGATTGTGGGTACTGTATGCCTTGGACTGTGAGAGTGGGCTCTGTATCGCTGGCACTGTTATAATGGGCTCTGTATTACTGCTATAGTTATGGTAGCTCTGTATGGCTGGCGTTGTTAGGGCGGGCACTGTTATGGTGAGCACTTTAGTGCTATATATTCTATTTTAAGCAACCTAAATGAGCAATCCAGTAAAAACTGTGTTGTATTATCTCTGGATTTCTTCCTCAAGGAGTATCTATTTCTGACACAATCATGGCCGATCCATGAGACAAACCCTAAAATGTCTGATCAAGACTCCAGAGAGAAGGAGATGATGGAGAGGGGGCCATATATGTATGATTTTCTCTCTATTAATAGTTGTGAACCATCCAGTTCTGTAACCCCCAAAACCACAATGAAAATCGAAGCCTCATTGTAAGGGACCGGTCAGGGACACACGAGAAGACACAGACAGAGTGAGGCCCTGATGCTGGTCCCAACCCCTGTCCCTGCCTTTTGGGCGTACCCGACTCCTTAAAAGGTCGGCCCCAACCAGAAGACTGAAAATTATACTGAATACGTGGGAACACAAGACACAGACAAACAAATACAAAACACAATAAGGGAACGTCAGGCAAGCAAGGTTGGCAACAAGCGGGAAGTGCAGTACCAAATCGGGAGATGGAAGAGAAAAACGTAAGACGAGCCAAGTCGGTAACTGTCGGGCAATGCTGTACAAAATCAGGAGGAGAAGAATAGTCAGAAGCCAAGCAGAGTCAGGTAACCAGAAAATCCAACAAGAGGCAGGCAAGCAAAAGGTAAAGGAAAGACAGGTAAGGGGACAGGTAAGGGAATCCTTATATAGGGAACCGGTGAACACAGAACAGGGGTGATAGGTGGAAAGAACACAAAGCCGGATAGGGAAACAAAGCTGTCAATCAAAGAGGAAGACAGTTTAACTAAAAGGGTGCTGGAGGATTCCTGGCCACGGGCGTTGGCCAGTAATCAATTGACACACAGGGAAGGAAAGACTCAGTTCCCACTGGTAACTAAGAATACAAAGTATTATGTTAAAAACCACGGTTTCCGTCACAACGGCCGTGGCCGGCGACCAGAACTCGAAGCTGGGGATCTGTCGGGCATGATCATGACACTCATAACCTCTTTCTGGGAAACCGAGCAGGGGACCATAAAGGTCTCAAACAGGAGATTCACTGCGGCCCCCTAGCAGAGGTATAATATGACAATGTGGCCCCTGACCAGAAAATGTTGTGCCCCCCTGATCTAGAGGAACTGGGTCAAAACCAAAAAGGGTAGAGCCAACTGTTATCAGCCAATGATTCCATCTAGGATGGGTACCGGATCAATGACCAGAGTGTTGAGCCTCCATTTGAACAACGTCATTTGGTAAATGAATTTTAATTTATCTTGCACTGCTGCAATTGACCCTTTTGGCAGAGATATATTACATAAGGAAGCCTCTTCTCATTGTCTCTCCCTCTCTCCTGCATTGAAAGAAATGCTGGATTCACATTGATGATACTAGTATAATGCTGTACCGTGTTAGCCATAGAAAGTAGTAGAATAGTGAAGAAATCAGGCGATACCTTTTAGAGGCTAACTGAGTATACAGCAGAGAAGGCGGTTGATGGAGAACATTGACTCTGTGCCAGAACAGACATCTTGGGTGTTGCGAATAGCACCGCAGCCTCAAGTCGGGCTGTGGGCGCCTTCGCAGCCCTGCCTGTGCCCCAGCATCAGGAGTGGGTGTCGGGAGACAGGCGCACTCGCTCCTCAGCGCGCCGATACTCACCTGGCCGTGCTCCTGTCTGTCCGCATCCACCTGCTGCCTAATTTGCTAATTGCCAGGCGCTGCCTCTATATTACCTGGCGCTTCCGCCCACTCCCCGCCAGATCTTTAGTGCCTGTTGCCTACTGACAAAGCAGCTATTCTAGTCTTGTCTATATTCCGTGTACCGAACCTTTTCGTCTACGTCCAATGACCACGAACCTTTGCCGCCTGTCCCGACCTTTATCGCCTGTCCCCGAAACGAGCCTGCTTTACGATTTTGTACCACGCTACACCCCGGCCGCCACCGCAAGCCAAATCACGTAGGGTAGTGACCTGGGGGACCTCCGCCGCAGCAAGTCCATCCCGCTTTGCGGCGGCTCTGGTGAAAAAACCCGGGACCTACTGAGACTCCGCTCCCTGGCGTGGCTTACACAACCGCTTGCGGTGGTCCAGTGGATCCAGTACCGCGTCCGTGACAATGGTCACATTTATGAAACGGTTTTGGTCTAAAACTCACTTTTTTGCCCATAGGTTTCTATAGGGAAAAAAGTGAGTTTTAGACCAAAGCCATTTCATACATGTGGCCCCTTCTGTTGCAAAGGCAGGCAAATTGTCTCCCATCCAGAAGAACTCTTTCTTTGGTGCCACCTATTGGAGGAAGCGCCCTGTAAGTCAATACCGACCCATAAAAGAGCCTTGAAACATAACTAGGAACTTTCAGCAAAACTTAAATCTTCTCTAATGTAAGAGACGCCCATCTGTAGACAGTTATTTTAGCATTCTTGTCCCTTATCAGTACAGAGCAGGGTGCTGGCTGCCTGGGTGAGTTGCCTTTGATGTAGTTCTTAGGAAATATGTTTTTTACTTTCTACAGGGAGAAGGTATGTAAGTCTGCTTTTCTCAAGAAGAAAACGTCTATCTACTACTGGGTGCTTCTTTTATTGCAGGAGATTTTGGTATGACGGCTAACTCCTTATCAAGTTTCAAGGTTATTTGCCATACAAGATAGCAACCTCCTGTAGGTGACGCCAGTGAGACAGTTTTTTCCATGCTTATTTGTATACTTATTAATGCAGCAGGTTGTAACGGCTGGAGTAGTGGATCCACTGTATCACTGCAGGTGATGGTGTAAGCTGCACCAGGGAGCGTAGTCTAAGGGGCCGCAAAGAGGGTTGGACTTGCTGTGGCAAACAAACCCTTAGGTCGCTACCACTGGTGAGACTTGCCTGCAGTGGCGGCCGAGGTGAGGTATGCTACAGAATCGCTAGGCTGGTTCGAAATCGAGGACAGACCGAAAGGTCAGGACATGCTGCAAAGATTTGTGGTCAAGGGACAGAGGCAAAGCGGTACGGAACACGGAATAGCAAAGGAACACTTATGAAATGCTTTCCATCTAGGCAATAAGGCACTAGTGATCCTGCAAGGAACAGCAGGAAGGGCAGGGTTAAATAGGGTCAGAGCTGGACCTTTAAATATAACAAAGTCAGTACACGTGCGCCTTAGTGAGCGGGGACGTGCGCTGGAGCAAGGGTCGTATGAGCACCCGTGACACAGGCATTAAAAGGATTATATATATGTATATGTGCCCCCAGCAAACTGTGGCAGGAGGTACACCAAAACAATTACTGTTACACTTTATATTTAGGTTGATGTTAAATTGATCCAGATCTAAACGATTTGGATTGGCACAAATTGAATTGTGGCTAAAAAAAATCCCCCCAAAAAAATTGACTCTAAATTAAGTTTAAGTTTTTTGCATGTTTGTTTGGTAATCAGAGGTGACAATGGACTGGAAGTGAAATCAGGCTGGAAGCTAACTCAGTTACAGAAATGTTAAGGGTTAAGATTGGAGTTAGTGTTAGGGTCAGCATAAAAAAAATCAGATGTCTCCAATCCCAATGTTTTGGCATTTGGACAAACCACTGTCAAATGGATCCTCTTCGATCAACACTAGAAACCATTTCTGCCCCACACAGATCATAACAGGTTTATCCCCACCAGCAAAACTGTCCAGAAAAGGGAATAACCTGTCATAATTTTGAAAGACGTGATTATTTTGCAAAAATGTGCAGATTATCGAAATAACAATCTTCTCACCCAGCCGCTGCCACACAAAATGCATTCAGAGCCTTCAGTGATACCTAATGAGGAGTCAAACAGCACACACATATTTTCAGTTCCTGATGAGGCTTCTGTAAATGTGCATGCAATTACCGAGCCAAAACAGGTCATCTTAATAAATGGCGGCCATGTGGAAGTGCTTGGAGACACAGGAGCATCTGTCACTGTTATTAGTTGTCTATAATCATCTGAAGAACCAACCTGCTTAGCAAAGTACCGCTCTGAATATCTTTTCTCATGGTTCAGCTACTGCTCCTCGCTCAGCCTCGTGTGCCGAATTATAGACAGAACAAATGGTCAATTCAGTTTAGGGGGTTATGGGTGTAACTATAGCTGTAGCTGCTGATAGATGGGGCTCAGAGGATGAGGATGTCATTTGGGTGCCGAAACATAGTATGTTAATGTATGGAATAGCAAGTTGATAGCTTTATACTTTATAGCAGCACTATGGGTGACATTACCCAACACGCCAACGCCAGTTTTTTGGTCTATATTGCACTAAAACCGCTTTTGACGCCATATTTTGGATGTAAATGAACTATCATACACCAAAACTAGGCGCATTATATGTAGGGAACGGCACATTGTAATGCGCCTAAAAATGATGCGCTGTGCACCTCCGTAACTAAATGCGCCTATTGAAGCACATAGCACATCATTACAAGTGTATATGTGTTAGGTGCATTTCACATTTTACAGGTGTATATGTGTTAGGCGCATTACAAGTATGTGTTAGGTGCATTTCATATACTTTTAATGATAAGCTATGCGCCTCCGTGCGCGATGTGCCGAGGGGCATTACATACTCTACCAATGAAATGTTTTGTGCCGCGATTAGGGCAAATCACAGCACATAGCATATCATTGGTAGAGTATGTAATGTCCCTATCGAGGCACATCGCGCACGGAGGCGCATAGCTTATCATTACAAGTATATGAAATGCGCCTAACACCTATACACTTGTAATGATGTGCTGTGCGCCTCAATAGGTGCATTTAGTTGTGGAGGCGCACAGCGCATAATTTTTAGGCGCATTATGTTTACTATGCAAGATATGGCCTTAGCAAACAATATATACAACAAAGCGTTGGCACTCACCACTTATTCAGACCTTTCAGACACCTGTGTATGGTCCGGCAATGATGCAGCTAGCCTTCAGTCAACGGCCGGTACGTTCAGCTCCCGGGAAGAGCCCCATCATAAAAGAAGTACAACAGGAACCAGCGGACTTCGTGCAAAATTTTGCTGCCTTTAATGCATAATATCAGAGCAGGGGGTACACAAACATTCCAACGCGTTTTGGGCTGTTACAGGCCCTTGATCACGGAAACAGCCCGAAACGCGTTGGAGTGTCTGTGTACCCCCTGCTTTGATATGATACATTAAAAGCAGCAAAATTTTGCACGAAGTCCGCTGGTTCCTGTTGTACTTCTTTTATGCAAGGTATGCCTGATGCCAGATTTTTGATAGGGTCCGACTTTCTGGCGCACTTTACACTTATTCAATGCACCTAAAAATTGACATAGCACCGCCAATTTTCGGACATCTTGCCCTATGTTTTTTCCCTAATATATGGTGCTATTTTTTTATACCTTTAAAAATGCTAGTTATGCTTCTGTTTAGATTTCCTCTCATTAGGTGGTGGGGCCCGTCTCATTTTGCCATAGGGCCTATGAATGCCAGTTATGTTCCTAATATCCAAACAAGATTAAAAAAGGATGCTAAATATTCAAGTGGACAAAGGCTAAAAAGCCAACGCGTTTCGGACAGTATGCCCTTAGTCTTGTCACGAGCCTTTGTCCATATACCTAGCATTCTTTTTTAAAGGATATTTAATTATAGTTTGTTTTTAGCCTATACTTACCTTCTGACCGTTTGGACTGCTGAATCACATCTTGTTCGGATATCAAGGACCTGCTTCCGGCCTTGTCCTGGGGTTGGAGCCGAGCACCCAACTTGGAATAACCAGAAACTGGTATCAGCTCAGCAACTAGTGGTGAGCTGTGCAATTTACTATTTCCTAATATGCCCCTGGTAGTGAGGTGGACTTCGGACAGGCTTCTCAGCAGCAGTAGTGCAGAACCTCTGGGTCTGGAAAACAGGGTCAAAAGTCCCCCCCATTTTACAGTAGCCTCCAAATAATATTTGTCGGTGCAGGCGCTGATTTCATGAGCAGCTGGACTGTGTTTCTAGTTTTCACCTAAAAAATAACTAGTGGTGATGGTGAGTCTAGGGCGCTGCACTGAAGGACAGGATAGTGTTCTGTGTATGGGAAAAATGATGTGATATTTTAATAAATTTGACTTTTATGGATGCGGTGAAACCAATTATTTTATAAATGTCTTTATTTTTTTATTTCTAAAATGGCAAAAGGGGGTCAGTTGAACTTTCAATATTTTTTATTTATTTTTAAGTCCCTGTAGGTTACTTGACAAAAAGGGGGCACGATCGTTAGTACACACTTCTGCACTGTATAAACAATTCAAAAGGATGTTCAAAGATGGCGGCTCTATCCAGGACTGGGACAAGGTATTCTGGTGCCCTAGGCCAGAGCCGTCTTAACGACACTATGGGCATCTGGGCAGAGCACTACAGTGGTACAGTGATAAACCGACCGGTATTAGTACTGTGCCGTGGGGACGCGGCCTTATGGATCTGCCAAGACAGAAGAGGCTGAACCTAGCATTTCATCGGCTGCAGAAATATCTCAGAATGTTATCACACAGGTTGTTTCAGAAACACAAGGAGACCTCAGAGCCGGTGATGACATCCTAATATTTAGCGCCACACAAGAGGAGCATGACAGTTGCTTAGAGCAAGTATTTCAAAAGAGAACAATTTAATTCTAAATCCATCAAAATATGAGTTCAACCAAAAGTCATTAAATGTTTTTGACCATTTTTTTTTTCAATTTTTTTTTCAACAATTGTTGCTATAAGGTCTGCCATCAGGTTTTACAATATGTCGGAGGTTTGCAGAGTTCTTGGGTTGATCACATTCAGATGTTTTACTAATACCTCTAAGTGGCCACAGCTTGTGAACACAGCAACAACGAATAAACAACGTTTTTCTTTAGAGATAGACTATTGAACATTAAACAGCATCAGACACCTTGACAAGTGACATGGTCATTATCATGGTTTACATGTAAAAGTGGTGGACTCTTGGGTTGCATGCAGGTTATAGAGTAGATGCAATGAGTAGTGGAATCCAAAGAGTCACCCTTTAACCCCTTTACGGGGATCTGGTTTCCTCTGCAGGAGACTCCAAGGTTGTTGCTCCTGACATGATCATCCACTGCAACAGCTGACTACCAAACCCAATGCTAAGGGTGCAGACGAAATACATTGTTAGGGAGACAAAGGATCAAGGAAGGCAGTGTTAAATTGAGGTCAGATACATGGACACAACTATAGCCATAGCAGCCATGAAGCCTAGCTATGGAGCCCAGGGGTTGAGGGGGCCACTATATTCCAAAATAATTGCACCATTCTATAGGGATAATAATCAATGGGTGGCTTTCCACTCTCTATAAATACTATATAAGTTCTCTGATACTGACGGTATGAATGATAGCTCCAAATAAAAGATAGTTATGCAGCTGTTTCAGATTCCTGTAAGCAGGTGGTGGGGGCCCATCTCATTTTGCTATGGGACCCCATTCTAGTTATACCCCTGGTAAGATACAAAGCCAAGTGGCAGGGAAGGCAGCAGGCAAGTAATGAGGTCAAAGGACCAGCAGAGGTTAATACCAATCGGAGCGGGAGCAGATGGATGGTGGGTATCTGCCATGTGCGCACTGAAGAACAGCCACAGTGGGAGACCAAAACAGGATGGTCGCCTTAGACCAGGGAAAAATGATGTGGAGTACCAAAGAGGTCAGTGCCCCAGACATGGGCCCCAGTGACTTATTTTGACCATCTAAATTCTACGGAATTTGTCATGGATGCCAAAAAGGCAGGTACTGGACCAACTTTCACTCAGTTGTCCAAAACGACTAAAATCCTTTTTGCCTTCTCAAGACTCGGTGGGTCAAAAGCAAATTGAGGATTTGTTACATCCAACAGAGGGCGCTGTGGGCTTCTCGGCCCTTTCTCATAATGCCTTGTGATATGCAGATGCTAAGTAGAGGGCGAAAAGGCAAAACAAACTCTACAAGCTGTTCGTTCGGTGCTCTCCTTAAGGAGAGATCTTCCCTTCCTGAGCCACTCGATGCCTCCCACACAGCCAGCCAGTATCACTCTGCTCTGCACTGAAGAGGGACAAAAATCCCGAAACAGCGTTGTCTGCAGATGAGAGATACTGGCTTGGCTAAAATCCTTTTTGCTTTCTCAAGACTCGATGGGTCAAAAGCAAATTGAGGATTTGTTACATCCAACAGAGGGCGCTGTGGGCTTCTCAGCCCCTTTCCCATAATGCCTTGTGATCAGTTGTCCAAAAACATGGGAACAGTACTTAAACCTTCTGTGCTGGACCAGTGGCAGAGCAGTGCTATTCACAAACTGAGGGAGCAGCTCTTACTGTTGTACTGGATCACCTTTATTTTTAGGTTATCCATGTGTGGCAAAAACAAAAGGGAAAAAGATTGCCAGAAACTCCGATATATATCCCAGAACTTCTGCATTTATTGACATGGAAGACATGGAGACAAACCACCAGGCATAGCGACAATGAAAAACTGACGGGTTTCGAGGCTCTCCAGACTCTCAATCGTAGTAGTGGCAAAAACAAAGCAATTACTTAGAGGGAAAGATTCTAGGACCTAACATTCTACCCCTCCAGGCATCTGCTGTCAACCAAAGCTATCTACCATTACAGATGACAACTTCACGTAGACGTCCAAGGAGTGCTGTTTGTGTTGGCTTTTTGCTGGATTATTCCTGCTCACAGTATATAAATGCAGTCTTACATGGTGTTTTCCCATCTAGCTCGTCACTGCCAGTTTCAGGGTCACACATGCTGTTCAGGCTATGGGTGGTTCTACAGCAGTGCCTGATATTTCAGCTCTGCTATTCCTAGCTGAACCTTTTAGGGTATGTCCACATGATGTATTGCGACGTGTATAGTACGTGCCACAGTACACTGTGTGCTTCGGGAGCTCGCACTAATCAGTGCGTACTTCCGAGGCGCGCGGGGGGGGGGGGGGCGGCGACCAGGTGGCCCCATAGACATGCATTACTTGCGGCGCGTAATAGTCGCGAAGAATTGACAGGTCACTTATCTCCCCGCGCGTACAAGACGATCGTGTTGTACTCGCGGGGGGACGAGGCGTAATCCATAGTTCTCTATGAGAGCTATGAATTACCGTAATTACGTTGCACATCTCGCCGCGTATAAACCACTGTTTTCGGGCCATAACTCTTCGCATTAACATGTTCATACTCTGCCCGAAAACTGGGCGGAAGAATGAACATGTTATATGTTTCTCGGACCACCGGTGGTCTGGAAAACCGCCTGGCAGAAAACCAGTGCAATGAGGACTGCTGCACGGGTTTTCCATAGAGGTCCTTAATAAAAGTTGTCACCCGGTTTGCAGACGTTTTTCAAAACCGTCTGAAAAACCAGGTGAAAACCCGTGCAGTGGGGACAAGCCTTTAGAGGGACATTGCTGATGGAGCGGTTTCAACAGCAGCGCACAAGGCTCCATGGCTCCAAATAGTTAAACTTTGACAGTGAGAGATATAAACAAGCTCCTATGCTGCTGATAAGATACAGTAGGAAGTGAGGTTGGCGTCTCCTAGAGCAGAAAGAGGAGGTTGTTAACTAGAGAGGTTTGTGTACACAAGCAGGAGATAAGAACTATTCCTGAAGTCAAGCAAAATAAGAACAACAATGTATCTGGTAATAGTCTTTATTTACAATCGCCTACCTGTTCAAAACTAATCGATGTGGTGGGAAAGGACTATGGTTGGTTCTTCAGCAGTGCCTGATATTTCAGCTCTTCTATTCCTAGCTGAAGCTGTTAGAGGGACATTGCTGATAGAGGGGTTTCAACAGCAGGGCACAAGGCTATATGGCTCTAAATAGTTAAACTTTGACAGTGAGAAACATAAACAAGCTCCTATACTGCTTATAAGATACAGTAGGAAGTGAGGTTGGTGTCTCCTAGTGCAGAAAGAGGTGGTTGTTAAATAGAGAGATTTGTGTACACAAGCAGGAGATAAGAACTATCTCTAAAGGAAAGCAAAATAAGAACAGCAATGTATCTGGTAATAGTCTTTATTTACAATCGCCTACCTGTTTAAAGCTAATTGATGTGGTGGGAAAGGACTATGGGTGGTTCTACAGCGGTGCCTGATATGTCAGCTCTGCTATTCCTAGCTGAAGCCTTTAGAGGGACATTGCTGATGGAGGGGTTTCAACAGCAGGGCACAAGGCTATATGGCTCTAAATGGTTAAACTTTTTCAGTGAGAGATATAAACAAGCTCCTATGCTGCTGATAAGATACAGTAGGAAGTGAGGTTGGCGTCTCCTAGAGCAGAAAGAGGTGGTTGTTAACTTGAGAGGTTTGTGTACACAAGCAGGAGATCAGAACTATTCCTGAAGTCAAGCAAAATACGAACAGCAATGTATCTGGTAATAGTCTTTATTTACAATCGTCTACCTGTTCAAAGCTAATTGAAGTGGTGGGAAAGGAGTACACTTAAATATCTAATTCTAGTGTTTTTTTGTGCTATATTAATAATAGAAATAAAAGTTTAAAATAGACACATTTATCTAATTACAAAAAATAATACTAAAAAAAGTATTACAGAAAAAAAAACGCATTTTTATATTGCTAAGTGAGACAAAGTGTGATAATCTGCTTTTAAACCTGCATTTACTGACTATAAAGAACTATTTTTATGAAGCTCCACATTCCAAGAGCGTTCACTTTTTAATTTCTGTGAAAAAACAGAATAGTTTCCGGCCAATCTAGACTCCAGATACATTTTAATACACTGATACATTCTAGCAAACTGTTAGAGAGATTTGCACTGCGGGTGTACTCTGCTCACAGAACATTACATAGACCGGATGACAGTGTATCCACTCCCCGACTGTGAGACTTATTAGGTCTGCGAGGATTTTAGCCTCTGAATTTAAGCCCCGGAGTGTGAACAAAGGGGAAGTGGAGGGATTGCATGACAGGGAAAGGATGAGGAGCAAGAGGGGTTAAAGGAGTTGTTGTGGATAGAGGTTAATACTGGAGAAGGAGGGGATGATGAGGGTTATTTGCCTCCAGTACTGGAGAAGGAGCCTGACACACTAAGGGAATTGGTGTCAAAATGGCCTCGGCTTTATTAAAATCACAGGACTGCAATAAATATAGAAGGGTAGTGCTCGGCCATTGTGTGCGATCCCCAGCTGTCTGACATATGCCCCCGGCCAGACAACAAGAAAGGGGCAGCACGCTGCAGGTGCCGTTCTAGAAGAGCCAGAACAGTTCAGGGGTATCAATGACCCAACTGAAGAGCATCACTCCTGCTTAACCCCTTAAGCCCCAGGCCTGAAAAGTAGTTAATGACCAGAACATTTTTTTTAGTTATTGCCTCCTTGCGTTTCAACAGTTGTAACTTTTTTATTTTTTCAATGACGCATGAGGCCTTGTTTTTTTCGAGACAAGTTGTACTTTATGGGGGAATGGTTTGTAAAAAATTTTTTAGTTTTTTTAATTTTTTTTTACACCATTCACTTTTCACACTTAAAGGGGTTTTGCCACCATGTAATGTTGGGAACCTCCAAAATGGGTATTTAATCACTTTTCTAAATATATGTGATTACAAAAAGTGTAGCCTGTGAGAGCTACAGCATTTCTCAATCCCCTTTAGTTACCTGAAAGCTTCCACTAGACATGACCAAAGGGACCAGAGGAGCTGACAGGCCACGCTTGCGTGAAACACTTCTTATCTGATCACAGGGAAAATGAATGAGGATTAAGGGACAGGGAAGAAAGTGCAGTCTATGAGGCTGTGTCCTGCTGTATTGAGAATCCACTGTTGTACTGTTATTTCAGTTAAGTTTTGAGATGCTCCCTTATTCCTCACTCCTTGCTCACCCCCTCCCTCTCTCCCCTGCAGCCTTCATGACTCAGCATGATCTGTTTATGTTATACTCCCGTTCTGATAAGAGGTAAGTAAGTGGCGTCCTGGCAAATCCCCTTTAATAATTAATTCTACAGGTTATTACGGTCGTGTGGATACCTAATATGTGTAGTTTTTTTTGTGTGTGTAATGTATGCACAATTATTTTTAATTAAATATTTATTTTTATTTTCTTATTTATTTTCTTATTCCTTTTTTTTTTTACACTTTTTATGTTTTTTACTTTTTTTTAAAAAATCCCATGAAGGGAGAACTGTTTTACTTTTTCTTTTTTTTTACACTTAGTAATGTTAGCATATTCACATATGCTAATATCTTATAATCTGTGTCACTCTGACACAGGAAGTGATCAGGACAGCACACAGTCTGACCTGATCACTGACTTGTTACACAGACAGCCCTGGGGCCACTCTAGGTCCCCAGGGCTGACTGTGCAGCCGTTCCCCGAGCTCTGTCGGGTCACCGGGCGTTCCGGTCACCCGACAGAGCGGGGAAACCCTTTGATTGTGCTGTGGTGACGATCTGCGGCAATCAAAGGGTTAAAGCATCGGGGAGCGAAGGTTTCCCTCATTCCCCGGTGCTTGCAGAGGCTGCACTGGGATCAGGGCTGTGTAGTACTGCCCCGTTTTTAGCTCTGCTGCGGCGCCCGGAGCCGCAAACTCCGATGTCTGCAGCGACGTCACAAGACGTCGCTGTAGATGAACGACCTGAAATGCCCGCCGACAAAAGATGGTGGGCAGACGTTAAGGAGTTAACACCCGTGCCCGCCCCTGGATGACATTACCATTATACCATCCTCAAAGGGGTTTTCTCACGGCAAAGATTAGCTTTCAACATGAAGGGACTGTTAAATGAATATTTTTTTTCTTTTTAGTTAAGCAAGAGATAAGAATTTTTTATGTGCTCTGGTGACGCAGTTCTGGTTCCCTGACCATAACTCTAGTATCTGATTAGAGCAGAGAGCTTATAGCAGGGAGGTCTCATCCATATATGGTTGAGCTTGGGGGAAAATAATTATCTCTAACAAGATTACAGATAAGCTGCTGTTTTCAGTCCTCACAGCACATGTCCCATGTGTTTACTGAAGAGATAACATCTCTTGCCCTTCTCAGTGTAATGATTTGCTAGTCACTGCTGTGGAACCACCCACAGCCAAAGGAGACAGAGTGAGCAAAAAACCGCTTATGACTCAGTGAAACAGTCTAGTGAGAAAAGACTGGCCACTTCCAAAGCTCGCCTTTTTCACCCTAGGTTTAATTTCCCCTTATTAGTTAAACATGCCCACCAAAATTGGGCCTGAAAACCTCCACCTGACTCCTTAATTACAACATAAAAGCTATGACAGTTTCCAAAACGTGCCATGATACATGGGATACTTTCTTATGCAAATAGACTCCACATATAAATGTATTTACATTTTTATTTTTTTCACTACCAACTAGAATGGCAAAAACATAGGAGGACAAAATGAATTCCCCGGGTGGGGCGACCTTCCCCCAGTTTCCCGGCAAATCGGGCCCCCTGATTTATGTCGGGGCCGTCCTACACCCAGTAAAGTCCCCCGCGCCTTGTGTTAGGGCAGTGCGGGACTGAGGCCGGGTGCGGGCGTGCGCTTGAGGTTCGCCCCCGGGGGTTTTAGTGCGGTCATAATGCGGGCCCAAAAGCCGCCGCGCCTGGCCAGTGTGTGGGGGCTCAGTGCAGGGAAAGGGCCAGTGGGGGCGCTGCGCCTAAGATTCGCCGTCCGGGCGGTGCGTGTACATGAGGGGAAAAAGTTCCTGCTTTCTCGCCAATGTGTGGGGGGGGCACAGGGTGGGGACATGGGCGCAGTGCGGGGACCGGCAAAAAAAACATTTCCCGATGCGAGACGGCTGGAACAGCGGAAATCTTTTTCCGATGTCGGTCGGAGTATAATAAAAAATCGCCTTTTTAAAGGCTTCACATTTCAGGAGAGGAGCTGAAACCTCAAAAAAAAAAAAATACATAAAACAAAATCACTTTCCAATACCTAATTCAAGAATTCGGATTTTGGGAAATTGTGGGGAAATACAGTAATTCAAATTCGAAAGTTTTTCTTTGGTCGGCTAAACCCGCCAATCAGAGTAGGAGCGACATGAACCATTAAAACCTAGGGGGAATTTTAGACAATCAAAATCCACGGCGGGATAGTTCAAAAACGTAAAAATGTAAAAAGAGCTGTTTGGGTTAAAAGCTCCCCGGGGTTTGGGCTAGCTCAGCCAATAGAATAGGGGCAGAGACTATTCTAGCCAAGGAGAAGTTTAGCCCAATTTTTTGATTTAATATTTTTTTTTGTTACCCCCCATATTATCATTCGTTTTTTACACATCAGGACAACTTTGTAGTCTTAAAATTTTGATTTCGGCCATGTACAGTTTTATTTAGATTGTTTTAGAAAACCCATAGGGCGTCGCTCCCCTTCCCTTGGTCCAAAAAAAGGCGCCTCTTTTAATTACCAATCACAGAGCGCGCTCAAATTTCTTTCCCCAATAAACTTTAGAAAGTAGCTCGCGCTCTGATTGACTAAGCTGGACGAGCCCCCCCCGCTTAAACCAATAGCTGTTTCGCATTTTTACTGTATTTTGAACTGTCCCGCCTTTGAATATGATTGGTCAATTTTTTTCTCCATAGGATATAATGCGAAATTGTCGCCCCTTTTCTGATTTGGTCAATTCTCCTCCATAGGTTATAAGGGGAATTGTCGCTCCTATTCGGGGGCTGGTTTATGCCGACCAATTAAAGAGCTTAAACAATTTGAATTACTGTATTTCCGGCAATTCTCTCTATTGCAGTTCCCCATGTAGCCCCGGTCTCGGGGGACAAACGCGTTGTTTGGGATTTTAATTCTTTATTTGTAAAGAAGGGTTGGGTCTTTTTCTATAATGTTTTACATTTAATAAAAATTTTTTTTTTTATTAATACTTCATGCCGCCGGCACTGAGAGCCAGATTTCAAAGGCCCATCTCTCCATAGACTATTAATGGGAGAAGTACTCGCGTTGAAGGCGGGGTAGCCAAGCCACCGTAGCTCGCCAATCAGCTCTTTTTGTTTTTAACTGTATTTTTAAAATGTCCCCCTTTGATTTTGATTGGTCCAAACTTCTCCATAGGGTATAATGGGACTTTGTACTCCTATTCTGTTGGTTTTAAAACTCCTTCATAGGGTTTGAAAAGGGCCACTGTCGCTCTATTTGATTGGCTGAGTAGCCAAGTCCCGCAGCTTAACCCAATTTTGCTCTTTTTCAGCATTTTTTTTGTATTTTGAACTGTCCCGCCCTGGATTTGATTGGTCTAAACTTTTCCTAGGTAAATGGGTTTTTTCGCTCTATTTCTGATTGGGCCAGTAGCCAATCCCGCTAGCTCAGCAAACACTTTTTTCCCATTTTTACTGTATTTTGAAATGTCCCGCCTGGAATTTGATTGGAACCCTTCCCCCTAGGTTTTAATGGGTTTACTGTCGCTCCTATTCTGATTGGCCCCTTATGCCGACCAAAGAGAATAGCTTTTTTAGAATTTGAATTTCTGTATTTCCCGGGGAATTCCAAAATCACAAATTTTTATATTGCGCCTTTAGGTTTTGGAAAATGATTTTTTTTTAATTATGTTTTTTTTTTAACTTCAGCTCTTTTCTGCCTGTTTTTTGCCTTTATTAAGGGGATTTTTTTGAATCATTTCTCCTTTCTGCACGGGGCGGACGGCGGATTTCTGTTGCGATCTTTTATGTTTTCCCCGCAGTTCCGATCCTGTTTCATTGCCTTGCCGGGATTTTTGACCAAAATAAACCAGGTCTGCTTGTTGGAGCTTCCGAGCGTGCACTGCGCCCGCTTTGACCGACTCGCCATCGTACATGCCTCGGGGGTATACGAGCGCGCCGCGTCCCCCCCCGGGAACCCACCCCCACCGCGGCCCACCGCCGCCCCTTCATGCGGGGCGCAGCTGAAAGTGGCGAACACTGCGCCGAACACTGAATCCCCGCGTCCGACAGCGGGATTCGGGCTGGGAGGCGCAGTATATGCCAAAAAACAGGCGGAAAGCCCGATCATACATGTCGCCCATAAATTGAAAAACTAAAAATTAACAAGCACAAAAAATCCATGAAAAAGCGGCCAAACATAATGAATTCCCAACCTATGAAAAGTCACCCCAGGACACTCAAGAGAGGAAGACCTCCTGTGGAGGAAATCTCTAGGAGTCATGGCTGAAGGATTGTCATTCTCTTGGGTTTAGAGGGATTTTACCAATATGCAACTCAGAGTCATAATAAAACAGTTTCTGGCACCAGCTATAGAGAAAGAGGTAAAATAAACATATGCAATAATATAGGCATAATAATACAGATAATAGCTAAATACAAGCTTCATTTAAGAAGGGGCGGATAAGAGGGACATATTTCCTCCAGTGCTGGTGAAAGAAGAGGCGGAGAAAGAGAAGACAGGAAGTTACAACTATTCCTAAACCACAACCACCCCACAGTAACAAACTATGCACACCCATACACTCTTCCCCACAGTAAAATAATATACACACCAATACTCCTTTCCTCACAGTAAAATTATATGCACACCCCTACTCCCCTCCTCACAATAAAATGCTCTGTACACCCATACTCCCCTCCTTACAGTAAAAAACTATGTACACCCATACTCCCCTCCTCACAGTAAAAAAACTATGTACACCCATACTCCCCTCCTTACAGTAAAAAAACTATGTACACCCATACTCCCCTCCTAACAGTAAAAAAATGTGAACACCCATACTCCCCTCCTAACAGTAAAAAACTATGCACACCCATACTTCCCTCCTTACAGTAAAACACTATGCACACCCATACTCCCCTCCTCACAGTAAAACATTGTGCACACCCATACTTCCCTCCTAACAGTAAAAAACTATGTACACCCATACTCCCTCATAACATAAAAACTATGGCCCACATGTATCGAAACGCCCTAGTCTAAGACTTTCTTGTTGCCTATAGCAACATTCAGAAGCCCATAGAAACCCAATCACGCGCTCATTATCAACAATTAAGCGCCCTTTCATTTCATATAGGCTCTGAAAAAATTAAATGGGTGCTCTGATTGGTTGCTATGGGCAACAAAGAAAATCTAAAACCTAGAAAGTTTTCATACATGTCCACCTATGCATCCTCTTTCCTCTTAGGGTATGTTCACATGATGTATTGCGGTGCCGCAATACATCGTGTGTTTCGGGAGCTCGCGCAGCGTGGGGGAGGGGGGGCAGCCCGCCGGCCCCATAGACATGTATTACTCGAGGCGCTTAAGCGCCGCAAATATATGACATGTCACTTATCTCCCGCGCCTACAGTACGATCATATTGTATTAGCGGGGAGAGGAGGCGTAATCCATAGTTCTCTATGAGAGCTATGGATTACCATAATGATGGGGCGCATTTCCCCGCGTAATAAGCACAATGCACCGTGAAATACGCGGAGAAATGTGCTCCAAAATAAGCCGTGTGAACATAGCCTTATGGCACACCCACCCTTGCTTATATCTATAAAACTATACAGGCAGGAGTTTTAAAACTTTGCAGGCAAAATAAGTCTACCTACCACAGGGCTGGGACAAGGTATTCTGGTGCCCTAAGCAAATAAGGCATGTAGCGCCCCACCCTTCCCCTCCCAATGTAAAATTAAGCCCACTCCATATTTGCTCCCCTTTCATGCCTGGGATGAAGTGTAGCCCTAGGCAGTTGCCTACCTTCGTCTACCCATCGTCCTGGCCCTGCCCTACCAAAGACATATACTCCCTCTTTGCTTAAAGGGGTTGTCTCACTACAAGGATTGCTTTTTTGTTAAAGATTTGCAAAAAAAAAGTCTTTTGCAATATATGTCCATTAACATGTCCTACTATTCCTAGATATCCCTTTTGTATGGGGCTGCATCATCTCCCAGGTCACATACTCAGACCGTTTGATCTCTCCCGATAGGCTGCCCGCACTGGTTGCTATAGCTACAGACCTGGGTTTACTGAAAACCTGAATTCAAAGGTGAAACCCAAGAAAAAAAGGATGAGGTAAGTAATCAATTAGGAGAAACCCCCTTTAAGTTTTCACAATAAAAACATTATCCATACACATACTACCTCCATTTACAGCAGCATCATCCTTTCTTAAATCCCTACAGCTCTACAGACAGCAGCTACAAGATTATACTGGGGCTAAAAAGTCCTGCCCTCTCCAAAAACATTTTCCCCTTTTTGCTTAGTATTTCGGAGGATTCTTTATCTTAACTCAGTGAAATCTCCATAGGAAAGTGGGAACAAAGTTGCACAAAAAAGAATATGGGCAACATCTATGAATTCACCTTTGCCATTTTTGTAACTTGGAGCCTACACATCAATTCAGGGATGGGACGATGGGTAGGCAGAGGGGGGGATCGCCCAGGGCGCCTACCTTGCCTGCACTTGGGGCTAGGGGGAGGGCCAAACCTCGCCGGGGTCCAGGCCTGCATGGGCCCGAAGCCCAGTGGTCTCTTTGAGGGCTTCGAGGAGCAGAGAGGAGGCTCCTCCCGCAGACGTGTCGGGCCGGCTCACCGGAGGATCGTTGGACCCAGTGAGCCCCCGGTCCGACACAGCGGGGGCCCCCCGGGGGGCCTCTAGCGCTGAGGAAGCGCGGCCCCATGCGGCTCAGTGGGAGCGTGCAATGACCTCACAGGCCTTGCGCCCGGGAGGCCCGGTTACGTCCCCGGCGCTGGAAAGGCGTGGGGCCCGAAGAGGAGCGCGGGGGCCGGGGGGGAAACAGGGAAGGTGGTAGAATGTTGTTATTTATACTCTGAGTCCCCTATAACCTGCTGATGCCCCTATATACCTCTGGGCCCGTAACCTGTGAGTGCCCCCTATTACCTGGGTGAGTGCCCCTATAACCTGCTGATGCCCCTGTATATGCTGGTGCCCCTTTACTGCTGAGTGCCCCCTTACCTGCTGAGTGCCCCATAATTTCCGTGAGTGCCCCTGTTCCTGAGGAAAGCCCCTTATTTTCCTGCTAACTGCCCCTTTATACCCGCTGAGTGCCCCTATTTAAAATGCTGGTGCCCCCCCGTTACCCGCTGAGTGCCCCTTTATACTTGCTGAGTGCCCCTGTATACCTGCCGAGGGGGGCGCCATTGGCTGTACTTGCCTAGGGCACCAAAATGCCTTGTCCCGACCCTGCATCAGTTCTAAATACATATAGAGGAGAGTATAATATGAGAAAATTAATGAAAGTTTTATGTGGCAAACATGTTTGTTGCATAACACTCAAAATTGCCACATAAAGTGTTACGCGCCAGACTTTGTATGGAAGTTTCTCACCAAACTTTGGCGCATTAAAATGTGTCGTCAGACGCACATTGCACCAAGTTTGGCCGTGCGCCTGTTCATACCTCTATAGAAGCAGCGATATACGGCAAACAAATACTGAAGACGAATTCATAGATGTTGCTGTAACTTTTGTATTATTTCACCTTTAAGAGAAAACAATCCACAAGTAGCGAGCGCGCCTCCTGATAATCAGCAAAGACAATCGCAACGGCAAAGCTAATTTCCACATATGGCTCGTCTCCCAGCTGAAGAGTTCTTGAACAGCTTGTCAAAGATTCTGACCATAAAAACAGTGTCAGGAAGCTATTAATATGGTTACCAATAAAATTTATGATGCTTTTCTCTCTTTATTAAATTACTTTCTTGCCCGCTGACAGCAAGTAGGAGGCAGACGAATCAGGAAATAATTATATTAAAGGTTTTATTTGTACATATTTTTCCTTTATTAAAATAAGCTTGTACTCTGCCGGGCCCGGTGGTTAAGCTGTCAGTAGAAATTCATGTGTAGACACTGTTCCTTAGGAGGAAGCACGATGAACTCACTTGACTTAATATACAGGTCAGATATATTAAGAAAAGAGGCAAAGTAGTCTCACCGAGCTACTAATCAGCAAGGACACCTACATGTATTGGTGTAAATTCTGGAGCCTCCAGATCCTGGCAGGGACATGCCTCATTGGTCAGGGACATCTACTAATATGAAAATTAAGTTGTCCTAGGAGAACCAGCAAATTGGAGCAATGTAATTTGCTCTAAAAACAGTTCTATCCCCTAATTCATCATTGCAGCCCCTCGTGGAATGGTCACTAACCCTTCCAAAAACTTTGCAGAAGTCAGAAGCACAAACAAAAGCAGAAAACTATGTAATATATTTTATTAGAGAAAAATGCCTCTTTTTCCAATTATCAAGGTGTTTTCCCACCCACCAGACCCAAACTCATTATGCATTAAAAAAAAAAAAAAATCTGTCTTAAAATGGATGAATAAGGTCATAGCCGGCTATGAGGAGGAGATGAAAGTCCTAGTAAATGTTATACCTCACTCCAGTGCTGGATTCACGGCTTTTACTGCTAAGTACTGCTTTATAATGTCCACCAAGCTGCTTATGAAGGTGTGTCATAGAGACATAGGGGGCAGGATCTCTTCTTTGTGTGTGTAGCACATGGGAGACATCATAGCAGCTAGTTTTCTATAGAGATATAGAGGGCAGGATCTCCTCCTCTGTCTGTGAAGTGTATGGGAGACATCATAGTAGCTGGTCGCCTATAGAGATATAAGGAGCAGGATCTCCTCTTATGTGTGTGCAATTTATGGGAGACATCATAGAAGCTAGTCTTCCATAGAGATATAGAGGGAAGGATCTCATCCTCTGTGTGTGAAGTGTATGGGAGACATCATAGTAGCTAGTCTTCCATAGGAGATATAGAGGAGCAGGATCTCCTCCTCTGTGTGTGATGTGTATGGGAGACATCATAGCAGCTAGTCTCCTATAGAGATATAGGGGGCATGATCTAGTCTTCTATGTGTGGGGTGTATGGGAGACATCATAGCAGCTAGTATTCTATAGAGATATAGAGGGCAGGACCTCCTCCTCTGTGTGTGAAGTGTATGGGAGACATCATAGCAGCTAGTTTCCAATAGAGATATAGGGGACACGATCTCTTCTTCTGTGTATGTGGTGTATGAGACATCATAGCAGCTATTTTCCTATGGAGCTAAACGGGAGCAGGATCTCCTCCTTTGTCTGTGTCTCGTGTATGGGAGACATCATAGCGGCTAGTCTCCTATAGAGATATCGGGGGCAGGATATAATTCTCTGTCTGTGTGTACAGAGTACGGGACACATCATAGCAGCTAGTCTTCAATAGAGATATATGGAGAAGGATCTCCTCCACTTCTGTCTGTGTAGTGTATGGGAGATATCATAGCAGCTAGTCTCCTACAGAAATATAGAGGGCATGATCTTCTCTTCTATGTGTGCATTCTATGGGAGACATCATATGAGCTGGTATACACCCACTAGCTCAGGGACAACTGAAAATTATAGAAGCCTAGTAAGGAGAAAACTGGTAAAAATGCAGGATACAAGTCGTATAATGGCCAGAATTGGCACTGTTCCTCAAGTTCACACAAAGCTCCTCCAAAAACATAGGTTTGCTTTAAGCAGGTCTCTGATGAAATGGTCCTCTATTTTTGAATCTATCTCTATTTTTGAATCTATTTAATTTGCAATATTAGTAGACTGGGCTTCAAAGCTTCTCCTACTTATAAACATACGAAAAATGCAGATATAATCAGCTGCTTCAGAGACTACTGAGAAATGCAATTGATCAACCAAGCTCCATAAAAGTATATACTGACATTCCTTAATCCTAATTAAGTTCCTGTTTGGTTTGACACTGGTTTGTTAAAAAGTGGGTTCATGGCATGGCCAACCCAATTTCCTTTGCTAATGCTGTCTCTTACTGTAACTCTAACCTTAATTTGGGGATACAATTTACATTATTACAGCCTCAATTATCATTCCACAATGCATCCAGGTGCAATGTTACTTCTGGTCTGATGTCGTTTCCAGGTGCCATAACATAAGGGATACTTCTATGTTCTAGTAATTGGAAATGATACTGGACCGGAACTGATGCCGTACTGGAATCGCCACCAGACTGGGAGTGCTGTAGAACAGTAAGTTAATCAATAACCTGTCAAAATCCTAACTTCAATTTAGAGTTAGGGTTGATTATTTTTGTCACTTTTAACCTAAATTCCGACCACAATCAAATTGATTAGATTTGGGTTGAATTTGACCTAAATCTAAAGTGCAGCACCTTTAGCCTCGTGGAACAATTACAATGGAGACAGTTGGTAGTCTTGTCATCTTGCGTCTTCTTTGCTAACAAACCCCTTAATGACTGCCCCTGTCTATAGTCAGCGAACGATGCATATCTGTCTCTAGACATTGCTGCAGAAAGACCGGGTTGGAGGTCCTTAGCTCCATAACTGTGCTACAAACAGAGCTTTAGTTAACAACTACGTTTCCAGAGCAGTCTCTGTGAATGTCAGATCCCTGAGCTTCAACCCTTTAATTGCCGTGGGCTGAAGCATAATCAAAGAGGATTCCCCTACTCCATCAGGACTGACCCCGAGGAGCCTGGGGAACATCTATGCAATCAGTTCTTGGGACCTAGAGTAACCCCGTGGCTTAGTCCCCGGCGCCGCCGGTATTACGCCGCCGCCCGATCGATAGGGTCCTAAGCTGCTACAGTCGCCTTAAGCTTATCGGCTTTGGGGCTTTGGACCTGGCGACGGCAGCAGCGTGGCGGCGTCCGCCGGACGCACATCCAAGTTAGATGCTTTGGCTCCGCAGAGGATAGAGCTCCGCGGAGTAGTCTGTGGCAGCAGGAGGATGCGGCTCTTGTGCGCGCCGGACGTGCGCAAGCGGGACGGGACCTGTGAGCGTCATCACGCTGCCCGCTGCGCGGTTGGTGGACGTCACAACACTGAAGAATAAGGACAGGGTATAAGCTGCGGATCCGCGTGACAGCTGCGGCGGAGCGACGGTCAGGTAAGTGTGTCAGGGTATTACTTTTAATTAGCCTCTATTCTTGCTGGGCGGCTGATTATCTATTGTTATTGTGCAGGGAGGGGGCGTATTACTCCTACTGTATATGTGCAGGGAGGCAGGGGCTATTATCTATTGTTGTATGTGAGGGAGGGGGGCTATTATCTAATGTTATATGTGCAGCGAGGGGGGGATATCTATTAACTGTTATATGTGCAGGGTTGGCGGGCTAATTATCTATTGTATATATGTGCAGGGAGGGGGGCCTATTATCTACTGTTATATGTGCAGGGAGGGGGGCATTATCTACTGTTATATGTGCAGGGAGGGGGCTATTATCTTGATTGTTATATGTGCAGGAGGGGGGCTATTATTAGCTGTTATATGTGCAGGGAGGAGGCTATTATCTACTGTTTATCTGTGAGGGAGGAGGGTATTATCTATTGTTATATGTGAAGGGAGAGGGGCTATTATCTATTGTTATATGTGCAGGGAGGGATGCTATTTTATCTACTGTTATATGTGCAGGGAGGAGGGCTTATTTTCTATTGTTATATGTGCAGGGACGGGGGTGTTATCTATTGGTTATATGTGCAGGGTAAGGGGGGCTATTATCTATTGTTATATGTGCAGGGAGGGGGGGGTTATCTATTGTTATATGTGCAGGGAGGGGGGCTGTAATCTATTGTTATATGTGCAGGGAGGGGGGCTCTTATCTATTGTCTATATGGTGCAGGAGGGGGGATATGACTACTGTTATATGTGCAGAGAGGGGGGCTATTATCTACTGGTAATATGTGCAGGGGGCTATTACCTACTATTATATGTGCAGAGAGGGGGGCTTTTATTACTGTTATATGTGAAGGGAGGGGGGCTATTATATACTATGATATGTGCAGGGTAGGGCTTCTATTTATCTACTGTTTATGTGCAGGAGGGGAGGCTATTATCTTACTATTATATGTGCAGGGTGGGGGCTATTATCCTTCTATTATATGTGTGGGAGGGGGGCTATTATCTATGTTATATGTGCAGGGGAGGGGGAGCTATTATCTACTATATATATGTGCTGGGAGGGGGCTATTATCTACTGTTTATGTGCAGGGTCGGGGGCTATTACTAACTGTTATATGTGACAGGGAGGATGCTATCTATCTACTGTTTATATGTGCAGCAGCGGGGGGGCCTATTATCTACTGTTATATGTGCAGGGGGGGCTGTTATCTATTGTTATATGTGCAGGGAGGGGGGCTATTATCTACTGTTATATGTGCAGGGTGGGGGCTATTATCTATTGTTATACTTGCAGGGAGGGGGCTATTATCTACTGTTATATGTGCAGGGTGGGATGCATATTTTCTACTGTTATATGTGAGGGAGGAGGGCTATTATCTATGTTACTATGGCAGGAGGGGGGCTTTTATCTACTGTTATGCATAGTGCAGGCGTGGGGGTGCTGCGGGATATTAATACTCCAATTGTCTATTAATTGATGGATGATACATGGTTAGGAGGGGTTCACGACTTTATTTATATACTGTTAATATGTTGCTGTGGGGTGGGAGGGATTTGATCTATTATCCTAAATTTGTTTTTTTTGGATGTGCAGGTTTTTTGATTTTCGGGGGTGTCTATTATCACTTGATTGTTGGTTTATGGCCCATGCTTGGCCTTGTATCTTGTGTGCTCTTCAGTTATTGAGGCCGTTTTGCATGTAATTTATGCTTGGTTGTTATATGTTGCAGGTCTTTTGAGTTGTTTCTGATTTGGGACCTTATTATCTCTCTGTATTCGTTATTTGTTGTGCAGGATTATTGCCATCATGGCGTGGTTTCGTGATGGATTTATTTAACCATTTTTACTAACTGTTTATTTTTATCTACATGTGCAGGCCTCCAGTATATCATGGCCTAAATTTTTTGGGGCGTTTTATGTACTTCTATGTATTATTATGTGCAGTGAGTTATAGATAAATTGGTACCAATTGGGGTGGCTTATTTGCATTATCTACTGTTATTTTTTTGAGCAGGTTATTTGTTAATATGTGCAGATGGGAGGCTGGGTTGTGCTTGTTATCTTATTGTTACTTATGTGACATGGGCAGTGGTATCGTTGTATTGTGTGGGGGGTTTTTTTTGTATCCTTACTGTTTATCTTATGTGCAATGGAATAACTGATGGGATGCATCCGTTTTTTTTCTCTCTGTTTATAGTGCTGGTCGCTTTTTTTATGATTTGGGCTACGGCCGGTGCTAGTATTACTGTTTATAGGGTGCTCATAGGTGATGGGTCTCGGCTGATGTCCTCATGTGATTATTTTTTGTTATTTGTGCTGGTAGAGGATTGGTGGCTTTCTTTCAATTAATTTATATATATGGATCAATATTTATGTGAAGTTTTGTCACGGCGGTTGGTGGGGTCTCCGTAAACCTTCTTTCTCCCTCATAGAAATATAGTCGCTGGGATATGTTAGTGCAATCTAGGGTTGTTTTTTGTTGCACGAGGCGCATGTAAAAACTTATTTATTCCTTCTTTCGCTTTTGATCCATAATTTGATGTCTCTTGGTATCTGCTAAATGGTTGGCCCATTGAGGGACACTATATTTTATGCTTGTTGTATTGTATCTGTGTGTCCATGGTATCCTTTGTGTATGCGGCTTTGGCTAAGTTTATCTATTGTTATATTTGCTGAATGGCGCTTGTTCTAGTCGTTTGTGCAGGCTATTTAGCTGTCTTAATTGTTTATGATTCACCGATATTGTGTCAAGAGGTTTGGGGGGCCTTTTTAATTTTCTATATCTCTATTTCAGTTTATGACTTGTGATGCAAGCGCTGATTTGTTTTTGATTGGGGGGACATTACCTTTAGTTCTAATGTCGTTATTATAGTTGTTGATAAGGACAGTGAGGGTCGCTCGTTGCTTTTCAATTATCTGTCTTTAGAAGGTTTTGCAGGTTCATGTAGTGGGTTGAAGTTTGAGTTCAAGTGGGATAATGTTATTTCTCTAATGTTTCTTATGGGAATTAATTGGTGGCAGATGTATTCTGTTTCACTGGGGGGGATCTTCATTTACATTTAATGTACCTTATTGTGAGGCAGAGTTTTCCAGTAGTTTTGTTTGTATTCTTTTTATTCTTTGATGAGTGTTGGTGGGGCTTATTATCTACTATCTATATAGTTCCCCATGCTGTGGAGATCAATAGTCCTGCTCCTCTGACTACACGGATCGGCTCCGGATATTTATTTAAAACCTGATATTGTTTCAATTATGTGGCTGCGAAGGTTTGTCCTTTTTCGAGCTAGTAGTGGTTGGTGGGGTTCCCAATCTATCTATTATATGTACATACGTGTCTCTTTTGCCATAGGGAGTTGTAGCTCCCCTTCTGTACGAATCTACCTCAATATGGGCTGTGGATGGTTCCTATAAATACTCTAGTGGTAACCTTCTCTTATGTGCTACATTTTATTTTGGTTGAAGGCCCTTATTTTTTATAGATATATATATACATATGTGTGCTCTGCCCTTATCCTCGTAGTTTCAGTCTCTGCATGGCACCTTTATAATCGCTACCTACAATTTTTATTGTGCCACCTTTGATGGGTGATTTTACCTCGCCTTACTCTGTCATATACGGTGCCTTTTATTAATGCTACTTTTAGCATTTTGTGGGTGATCTTGCAGTGTAAGCCTAATAAAGCTCCCACTGTGTGTTATTATACATACTTGTTATGCTGTTTTGTTCTTTGGTGGGCATATCGTTGATAAACATCCACGGAGCCCTATTAATTAATTTAGAATGGAAGACTATTACTTTATAAGTATTCTGCTTTTAAATATAACTCTGATTAGGATGAATTGATTTGTTATTTTGGGGACTGTCCATACTCTATTGATTTATTTCAAACAATCTTGTTAACACATCACCATTAGTAGTTTTTTTCTATACCACCCGTGCATTGCTAGCGGACAAAAGGTTGTGGACTACATTAAAATCTGCGACTAGCCATGTAACTTGTACTACCTGTTTCTCCATATGTTTTCGGTGGATTTGCATGGGGACCACATAACTGCCTTTATTATACCTTGCTGTGTGGGAATTTACACATTACATCTGCATGCCATACCAGTACCATGATGCGGGGACCTAAACTCCTTTTCTATCCCTATTATAACTCTTCTGCTGGTTTTTCTGTTGGGACCTAAACTGGTTGCTCTCCATATTTGTCAATTTTTCTTATACACAGGTCCATGTCGTGGGGGACAATAGCATTGGGATTCGGGACGCTTCCTATTATACCATGCATACTAACAAGGTCTTGATATGCCGGGGACCTCCCTAACTTGTTCACTATATGTATATACCTGTCATATGGGGGTGACCCTTATTTAAAACCTGCTAACCTAACCTTTTTTATCCTTTGTTGTATGATACCTACGGTATTCTGTATTCTCGTCGCACAACTGCCAAGTTTCTCACACGATATAGACGTCTTGTTGTCCTCGTATTCGTTTTATACCTACTTGTGGAGGGTTTCCCACTTTTTATGACTGCCCTTTATAACTATTTTCTATGCGTCTTTTGCGTTTGATCTTCCTATACACCTGCCCGCATCTATAACTCTGTACTAACTCCAATCGTTCTCGTACGGGGTTCCTTCATTAACTTGGATGAGCCTAATTATACCTGCATGTTATTAGGCTGGCACATTGTGTCCTTTTGATAACCCTGACCAATATTCACTATTCATGCATCTGGTCTGGTTTCTGGGATTACCATATTCCTGCACAATTTATACCTTTGCTATGGGGGATCCATAACATGCCTCTATTTTATTACCTTGCTTTGTGTGTTGGGATTTATATATAAGACTGCCTTACATTTGCATATACTATTATTCGGTGTGGTCGTTAGATCTGATATTAATTTAGTTATCTATAACCCACCCTATAAAAATGGGATTTAGGGATCTTCTGTCCTTTTAACCTTACCTGTGGGACACCTCTTTTACTCTTTCCCCCTTCACTGTGGTGGAGGGACACATAATTTTATACTTAATGCGATTGGTTTGATCTCTGTCTTGGTTAGTTTGTGGAAGTCAGCATCATGCATTGCGTTTTTAAGCTGTAGGTCTGTTTTAGGTTAAAAAACTAATGGCCTCAGTTTTCTTACAAGTCTTTGTTGTGATATTAGATAGTTATTAATGCAATTCGAGCATTTCCTTTATCTCCTGCTCTGGAATTCTCCAGTCGAGTTGTTGCCCATTATACCGCAAATGATGCCGTTGTGGTGTGTTGCTGTACCTAACATTTAAGGATTAACCACGCTCCATTTTCGTCTTTCAGGCACTTCTCTCTGAACCCGATTAGCCCTTCTAGGATTTTTGAAATTGTGACATTGGTGCTACGCCATTTATTGTGTAGTTGATATAACTTTTTGTTGCCACTTTCTTACATCTTATCGGGTGGTGATTCAGTAGATCTGTTTTTCTATGTCTGTGTCCACCATTGTTCGTCTGGGATTACTATTGTTAGTTGATTTGGGTACAGAAATTATTTTTATCCATACAACATTTTTCTTGTTTTTGTTTGTCAATTTGTTGGGGATTTTAAAAATACTTGCCTATAGAATGAATGGTTTCTGAATACATATATTTGGAATGTAAATTGGTTTGCAATGATGTTTGCAAAGTGCATTTGCATGTAACTTTGTTCTCATGTGTAGCAATAAAGTCTAGTATATATTTATTTTCCCCTACAAAATAGTTTTTATTATTATCTACTTGAGCTCGAATTCTTACAATGATATGTTTTCAATCTTACGGTACTGTGGCAGTATCATAGTTTAAGAATATTTTTTTTTTGTTTTTTTAACGATCCATTTTAGAGGGTTACTTCCTTCCTTGTTGATTTCTTCTTTTAGAAATGGGATTAAGTTTGAGTAATTTCCTAACAATTGTTGTCAGATAATATTTGTGCAATTTTTATTACATTTTTTGTTACAGGGACCACTTCAGTTACTGTCGTGGCTTTGAGGGGCTGAATGCATCGTCTCGAATCACCCCCATTATTACATAATGCATCCATTAATTAAATCGAGCCCCGTTCTCCTTTTTTTTTTATCGTCACTCTTACTCAAACAATTATTTTAGGATAGTTTGATACCCCTTTATGATTATTTTTTTTTTTTTCATGCTGAACATTAATGAACAAATGGACACTAGTGAAATACCATTGTTCGATAAAGTTTCAAAATTTCATTGCTTTTTTTTTGATTTGCTAGTATTCTTTCAACACTTATTTATTCCTATTTTCATTTCATGTATGATTACCGGTATAATGTGACTAGGTTAAATATGCAATACTTTGAATATCAATTACCTCCCAGGTATTCGCTGGTTTTGTAGAGTCTTTCCCATTTATGTGGCCCTTGTGCATTATTTGGTCCCATCCCAACCATTAAGTCCCTTGATATAAGTACTTTAGGTAGGCGTATGCATTGTTTCTATTTATACTACTGTTATACTTCTGGTGTGGGTATTCCTGCACCCATTTTCTATACGATTCTTTTGTACGTTTAGGAACAGCTACATTTCAGGTTCTTGGGTTACTACACTTTCTTTTTGAAGGTTCCGACTGTATGTAAATTTCCATGTAATTTTTGCTATTCAACAAGACTTATTTTAAACTCCCACCTAAACTCTTGAGGAACCACCATTATTTTGGGAGAGAATATCTCTGATTTTTTAACAACCCCACTTTAAGGGAATTTTATAACAAAGAGGTATCCTAGCCTTGTGTCCTATTTGTTATGTTACCTATTTAGACCTCCACTGGAAAGTCTTTTCTGTTATGGCTTATTTCACATAAAATTTTTTCTTTTATGTGTCTAAAATAAGGTGGCTCATTGTGAATTATACTGTGTAAAAAAAATAAATTTTTTTTCATTTAATCCTGATTTATATTTGTCTCTAGTTTAGTAAAATGCATCCGATGTTTAACATTTTGCTCCACATGGAATCTATCCTGCCTGAATAAATATAAAAAACCTGTGAAAATATCCTATTAAAAACTTGCTTGTTTCTGATTTTTAAGCAATTTCTTTCCTACTTGAGTTGGCCATTTTACTATCTATATCATAGTGATGCGGTTGTTCGCTAAATGCTGGGCTGATTTTTCGATGTGATACTCACGTTTAATTTATTTTTTTACTTTTTGTGTGTTTCGGGCGCTATGAGTGGGACCTTTTTTGATAGCGTCTAATAACTTATGGAGCATTAGTTGGGCAGATTGCGACTTTATGTTTGGATTTTTTTTCCTGTGAAACGCATGATTGTTTGGTATCCATTGTTTTTGCGGTGACCTGTCTTTTCCTACCAGCCGTGATGTCTTAGCCCATTTTGACTTGCTAGAAACCCGCAAAAAAGTTCTCATTTGATTACTGTGGTTGCCTAGCAGGTCTATAAGCCTGCTGCCGGTAAGAACCTGGGCATTTCAGTTGTTCATGGTAAGGTGGTGATATGTTACCGGGAACTTTATTGGGGATAAGAATGGTATATGGGTTCTAATACTACTGAACAGGGGATGGTTCAGTGGACGGTGAATCTGGAGTGGGGTAGTGTCTTTTTTTTCCTGGTTGTACTGTGCTTATTGTTTGGCTGTGTTTAATTTTTGCTACCATGGCTTGTTCTTCTCATCTGAGTTTTGTTTTGTGTTGTTTAGCATCCTGTGTGGGGGCTGTTTTTCTTCCTTTTCTTCTTTTATTTCTGATGGTATTTTTTTTGCTGCGCTAATGAAGCTATGGGTGTTTGGGGAGTGTTTAATAAACGCAGTTCCTGTCATTGTTGGTTTTGAGTTTCAATTTTTATCTAGCAATGTCGTTGACTACCCGTGCAGGGTAGTCTTTTATATAGGGGTTGTGTGATGTCCGTGAGAAGTTTGTCTTCATCTGTATGGGAGTTGTTGGGAGGTTTGATTAAGAGGGTTTCTGGTTTGTGATTAACTTATTGTTATATTTGGTATGGTTGTGACGGTTGGTACGGTTTGTCTTTTATCGGTTTTCCAATTACAATTAGATATACGATGGTGTTTTTCATATAGGTGATGTTTTTCTTGTTCTTTTGTTAATAGTTAAATCTTTTAAGCACTGTAGCGTTGATATTTTAACTCATGCTCTATATAATAAAACATTAGAGTTTTTGTGTTTTTCATGTTGTCTCATTCTGTACAGACAGTATTAAACCTCCTGGTTTTATTTTGCTAGTGTCGGTGCCAGAGATTGTTTAAGTGTGATCACATTTATGGATGCGTCAGTTTTTTGCTTTTCACTTTGTCACGGGTCTATGAGTTGAAGTTTTTTGAATATTCTTACTCCGGCTTTTTGTTACCGAATTATTATTTGCACTTTTTGTGGCTGAATCTATGGAGCTATTTATGTTTCACGTTCTGTTTTATTAAAGCTTTTTTTTTAGTAATTGGTTTGTGAGATGTTTGTTTGTTGATACAATTAATACCAGCTCTTAGCTAATCTTATTTTCGGATTTGGTGAGCCACGTTGTTTTTTTTACTTTTTTTTATTGTTTTTATTTCTAGCGGTCACATGTTTTCTAAATGGGTTCATTAGTATTGAACATTTGGTTACTTTTTCTATAAGCTTTTGATCTCAGGCCGGTTTTTTTGCAGACTACGATTTACAATCGTATACCCTAATTTGTATTTATGTTTTTTGTTTTTTTACTTTGCTTTTTCTTCTTACATACAATTTAAGAACACTTTTTATTTTGCAAAACGAGAAATATACGTATTTTTGATCACCAATAGTTTACCTCTTAGAATGGGATTGCATAATTGTTGTAAATTTTTTACTTTTGTTGCTTGGTGCTCTCTTGTGTGGTTTTGGGGAGCCTTGTTTTTTTTGTTGCTGATTTTTTTGTCGACTCACAATGTTCCACCTCTTTTTTTATTGATTGGGGAGGGAACCTTGATTGTTGTAGATGTTATACAGTTTTTATATTAAAGTATCATTTTTTGGGAGGGACAAGGGCTTTTGTGCTATTTCGGCTTTTTTTTGTATAAGTTCCATTTTTTGTTTTTATCTGTTGAGGCATGCTTAGTTGTTTATGGGAAAGACTTATTTTTAGTTCTGATTTTTTCCATATCTTTGTGTTTCTGGTTTTTTTAATTCTTTATTTTTTATATCAGGGGGGTATCAAAACTGTTATGATGGCAGTCTGTTTGCATACACGTTAGATAAGTTCAAATGGTTTCAGCTGCTTTGCCGTTTTTTGCTCAGTTCTTTGCGGTTCGCTTAATTATGTATTTTTATTCTTTTTTTTCTTCTTTCTTACGTTTTTTTTTCTAAAGATTACTGGACCATTTTACTTTTTTACCCATTGGTCTTGGCAATTGTCTACCTTTGAATTTCTTTTTATATAGTTTTTTTTATGGTGATTCTCTGGCTACTTTAATAAAATAAAAGAAAAGTGTGGATTTTTTTAGTTTTTGTTTTGTTTAGAAAACCAATTAGTTTTATGCATCGCTTATTATTCTATTTATTTGTGATTGTGACTTATACTATTGTGGTTTTTTTTTCAACGAGTTACTGATTTGCTGTTTTTTTATGTATTTTCTTTTTTTCTGAGTATTGAGACTTGTTTTTGTTTTCGAGTGATTGTATTCTTTGGAGGATCTATTGGGTTTGTCCTTTGATTATTTTTGACACGTTTTTTATGCTGGCGTATCTTTCTTAATGGTCAGTCTGTTCTGTTCTTTAGGAGTTTTTTTTTGATCGTCTTTTTATTCCATATTTGTATTCGTGCTTCTTGTTTAATTTGCTGGGGTCACTTAATTGTAAATTTTTTCTTACCTATGATTTTTTGATTTATTATCCTGTATGCAGGTTGTTTGTGTTGTGTGGTTGTTTGTATTTTTGTTTGTTTTTTCGGCTAAGCTGTGTCTACTTTAACGTATCGTGGGGACTGTTTGGTTTATCTTATCTCATGATAGAGTTTCTGTTCTTCTAATTCCTTTTTTAGTTAGGGCTCTTTGCTTGGTTCGTTTCCGCTCTGGTTGATTTTTCTGGTCGAATTTACCACTTTTTATTTGGGTTATTTTTATTTTTCGATTTTGATCTTTTTGTCCTGTGGGCGCCATGTTCGTTGTCTTTTTTTCTTTCTAGTGTTGTCAGTTCAAGGATTGTACATATGGTTTAGGTTTATTTTCAATGTGAGATTCTAAACGAGTAGTCTGCAGGTGGGCTATCGTTTGAATTTTGTTTCTGTTAACTTCCTTTTTACTTTTGGAGTTACTATTTTGTATTTTTTTGTTAGTTAGTTTGTTCGAGTGAGGGGGGGAGGGTAAGGTGGAGGAATGGGGGGAGTGGTAGGGAGTGGGGGAAGAGGGGTGAGCGGGTTCTTGGTGTAAGGGCTGTCGGTGGAAGGCTAATGGGGGGGGGTAGGGGGGGTATTCAGGGTGCACTGCTCTCTATTGTGACGTTGGTTTAGTTCAGCACCCATTCAATTGCTGGTTTGATTTTGGTTTGGTTTTTTGGTTGTGAGTTGCAGTGTTATATTGTTTTTACATTTGGTTATCTTTGTCTCTATAATGAATTTCCAATTAGGTGTATATCTTGTTTGCAATACGACTTGTTTTGTTTCTGCTGACTCTATGTTTATAGTCTTTAATTGTTTTTCGCCTTTTGGGTTCCCATGTTATGACATATTTGTGGTCTTAATCCTGTCACAGTTATGTTTAATAGAGTGTGCCGATTGTGCTTGTTGGAATTCTTTTGCTCTCATCATGTTGTGGAAACTCCTTCGTATACACTTTCTTTCGGACTTTGACCTACTTTCCTCCTCATTACTTCTAAGATTTCCATGTTCATTCTCATCATTTAAAATGTGTCTCTATTCTTCTTCTTTGTGACTATGCTTTGAATGGTCTTTTGTTTATCGGTACGGATTTCTAGTGTCAATGTATACTACTGTGAAAGCTGATTTTCTCGGCCCTTATCACGTGTTCTGTTTTTTTTCTGTTTAAGGCGTGATTCCTAGGCTGAGAATTGTCTGTTTTCTGTTAAAGTTGTTTCTTGACATGGCGGACATGGCTTATTTTATTTGTCCACTGGAAATTGGGTTAATTCTATTAGCTGTACTTGATGATTGCTATATGCCCTTCTTATATGCCCTGTTTAGTTATTTTTTTTAATCCATGTTTCCTTTGTGCTTCCTGAGTGCGTTGTATTATTAGTTACCGTTTCCCTTGAGACATGGTAGAACTCGTATTAGGCTTTCAGGTTTGAGTTCTTCACGCTCTAGTCTTGTGTTATTGTATTGTAATACTCTCAATTGTTGAAACCTCTGATGTCTATTGCGTCATATTTTTCCCATCTCTGTTTCTTATCCTTGCTATTATTTTCTTTTTCGGAAAAAATATAAATCGAGTTATATATTTGATTATTCATTAGGGCTGTCCAATTTAACCTTTCGGGCTTCCCCTCTTCCTGGTATACATCGTAAATATGATGGTTTTCTTACACTTGTGGCTTTGGTAGTGTTCGTTTATGTTTTGTGGCCCTGCGCTATGGCAATGTTTGTTGATGCGTTCGTTTGATGTGTCAGTACTTGGTGTCATCATTAAAGTCTGATCACCTTTCCGCGTTCTCTGACTACCTGCTCGCTTTTTGCAGAATCCTCCTGCTTTTTTAGTGATTTGTTGTTCGCTAGCCGTATTTCCTTCAGGAGTCGTATCCATTTGAGGGTCCAGTGTGCTTTTATGTTCTGGACGTTTTAGTTTAACCCCCCAAATATGACTGTTCTGTTTGAATAGTGTATTAATATGGATTTACGCCCTTTTTTTCCCAAGGTACGACTGTATTTGGGTTTAAGGCTTATCAAGCTCGATCTGTTAAGACCTTAGTCAATTCGATGAACTTTTTACCACAATTCCATTGGGGTACATACAGTGGCATGTCCTGGTATCAGTAAGTCATCTCTGTAAGCGAGCTCGCCGCTTGGTGTGTGCTGACACCTGATTGCTTCTAGTCCGTTGTTAAGTCTAGTATGTACACAGATTGTAATGTATTTTGGCATAATTCATTGTTTTTTTATGCTTTAATTACAATTTCTTGTTACAGTGTTATATGTTGTCGACTTACTGGGTGTAGCTTAAAAAAGTGCCTAAGTATCTCATGTACTTGACAGTCCACTCCTCCTTATATTAGATCTTCATTTTACTTTTTATGAACATGGTTCATAGGTTTCAGCGCGCCGATACTTCTTAAACTATATCTTCATTGCGCACTTGAAGAAAGATTTTTTGGTTTTCCGTCTTTTGCTGTGTTATGCACCATTTTATTCACAGTACTATTTGTATTCTGCCTCTAGTATTTTTGTAATTATACAATGTGTTGGGCATCACCGATCAAAATTGTGAGGTTGGGGTCGTTTGACCCCCCTTATTTGTGTTGAGCAGTTTGTTTGCAAACTGGGTTGCTATGGGTAGGGGCAATCTAGGTTCGGAATATATTTATACGCGGGCCCACTCAGCTTGAGCTTGGTTTTTTCTGGGCCTTATCCTTAGTTCCTTCTGGTTTTTTGTAGAGTTAATTGTTTTAGGGGTTTGGCTCTTGCACCTGACCCTTCAGCTACTGTAATTAGATGCTTCCTATTGCAATCTCGACTTAGATTGGCTTTTTGCTTCTCTTTTGCAGAATGTATTATGAGCTTGTGTTTAAAAATACATTACTCCAGTACTCTACCTGAATACTTCGAGGAGCTCCGTTTCACATCTTTTGGTGTCTTCCTATTTCAACTTTTTTTGGGCCGTAGTCTGTTGATGAGCTTCTTGTTAAGTGGATTTTCTTTTTTCCGTGTTGAGCCATTGGATTTTGCATGTTCATTAGTGCCTCTAACTACATTTGTTCTGATCTTTTTCAGACATCGAATCTATCTCTTTTTTTTGGTTAAATTTATTTTTTTTTTTTTTTTGCTTTTCCTTAAATTAAAATATGAATAAAATATATCAGATGTCAATTTTTTTAGAAAGTGTATGTTATTCGTATTTGCTAGGTATCGCTGTTTTCTTTTTGTATAATTTCTATATGAGATTTATTTAGTGTTTAGAATTTAATTTTTTCTTTAATATATAATTTTATTACTTAATTTTCTCATCACTTTTATAATTGTGTAGTTGTCTTGATTTTTCATCTTAGTGGGATATTTTTTATTTATATAAGTCTGATGCTTTCTATCCGGTTTGATATTTTTATTATTGATTTTTCTAATTTTTACGATTAACCCCGTTTCACTTGTAGTTGTATTTCCGCTGGAAGCCTTACGTTTTCGGCCTTTTCTCTGACATGGAGGCCCTCCATTTTTGGTAAATATGTCTATTGTTTGTTTCTTACGTTTATGTCACCTTTCGTTTCTTGTAGCAATAAATTCTTTTTGACACTTTTTGATTTAAAACTTTTGATGTTCAATGTTGTTAAATTCATTATGACGATTGTTTGTTACACTGTTCAACAACATGAATTTTTTTAATAATTATTCTTTAAGATCAGTTTAAGAAATTATTTGGTCTCAAAAATGTGATTGTCTTTTGTATTTTGGGCTATAAGATATATCAGAATAAAAAGTCTTTGATAATATATTATTTGTTTTTTTTTTATATTTATTAATTTACCAATTTTATAAACTTCATATATTTTGTTATGCATTGTTCACAGACAGCTTAGTCTTTGATTCCACTGTCAATTATTTTGTGATCTACTTTGAACTTAGAATATACCATATGTCTGCTGTTAGTTTTGCTCTTTAATTTTTTATAAATTGTTTTGGGTTTTTCTTTGTTTTTTTGTGTTTTTACCGACATTCTAGGGGAGCGCTTATAGAGAAAATTTTAGTAGTTAAGATGTTTCAATTATTTTCATAGGTCGAAAATATTTGCTTTTATATGACAGAAACTGTTATTTCTTTTGTTAGAGTGACTCCAGTCCAGTATACTCTTCTTGAAACCCAGTGATGCTTTGATTGACCTCGTACTGTTTTGATTACCCCTCATGTAGATAATGACCCTAATTCTAAAGAAAACTAAAACCCCCCTTAATTTTTTAAAGTTATTCAAAGTAATACGGTCATTTTAGACGAGTGATTTAATCCCATTAGGTGATTTTTAAGTTTCTGGAATGTTAATAGCAAAGCTTTTGGAAATGTGGAAGTATTCGTTATAATTTTTTCTTGAGTTTTTTTACAAAGATTTTCAATAGTTTTTATGCCTTTATCATCTAGCAATACGGGTATAATTGTGTATCAGACGGTTTTTCAAATGCAATTTTATGAATTTAATTCTTGACCTTCACCAGATTCTGGCCGTTTGTTTCACTGACAGTTATACTACACTATATGTGGCACTTTTTTTGTGAATTATTTGGGATTTGACTCTCATGGCCTATTAGCCCCAGAATTGTTATAGGTGGAATCGTTTGAGAACCTCTTGTCTTCTGTTTTTCTACTTTTTGTTTATTACCCTCTGGCGGTCTTTCATTTTCATTACCGATTTTTGTTTTTTATGGGGCCACTATATTTTGTTGATTTCTTTTATTTTTGTCCGGCGACACCCTTAATTTGGTGCGAGCGCTAAAATGATTTAATAACTCCCACCTCAATAAATACCTAAAATTGCGACATATGACCTGACACACTGTATTGGTACATTTAATAATGGACTGGAGGGGTGTGTCAGACTGTGAGCATATCGACCACCATCAGTACGTTGGTTTTCACTTTTGTCAACTAAAAAATTTTTCATAGTCGTTTTTTAGTGCTTGGTTTTTCCCTTCCTTGTGAAAATTTTAAAAAACATTTTTTTCCAATAATCTTGCATTATTTTAGGTCTGGGAATTGGAAAAAACATTTATATAATTTTTATATAAGTCCATCATTGTGGTCGTATTGACTGTAATAAAAAACACCCCGCGAAAACGCTTGTTTGTTACGCCACTTTATTTCTGGTTCACCAAAGTATCCTTCTTTGGGTCACTGTGCAATTTACCTACATGTTGGGTTTTGTGTGTGGTGGTTTTAACTGTTTCTGTGCTTTCCTTGGGTGCGGCTATATTGGGTCAAAGGGTGTCGTTGCAGTTCATAAGGGAGGTGTGGTAGCTGTTACTTGGATTTTATTTTTGGAACGGCAGATTGTGTTTGGTTGTGTCTGGGGCCTTGCATTTGTCGCTATTCTTATCGAAGCCTCCCAAAATACCAAGAAACAGTCGTGTAGATCGAATACCTTGCGAGAAGTCTCTCCTTCATTTTGGATTCTATGCACGCCTACCATTGATCTAATAATCTTATGGTTTTGTTGTATTTAACATTTTTTGGATGTGCACATTGTGTGTTTTGACCCAAAGTTTTATTTTTTTTTGCATTTCGGGATTGGGTCCTCATGAAATTTATGGTTGGGGTAACGGAGTATATTTTGTAATTCGCTTTATTTTCAGTTCTTTTGTTTTCTTAGTTTTCCGTCGCATTGTTTTTTGGGCTTCAATTTTACAAGTTCGCCGTTTGCAGGTACTAACCATGATATGGATATCTTTCTATGGGCGGTCCGGTAGACAATTGCATTGTGATATAGATGTTGTTATGTATATTTTTTTGATGTTTTATTACTTCTCTACAGACGCTATTATAAAATAGGTTCTATAAAAAATTGCGTTTTTATGTTTGTTCTGTTCTGATAGCCATAACGTTTTCAGTTTGTCTGTATACGGAGTCTTGATTATGGGCTTGGGTTTTTTGGATGAGTTGTTGTTTTTTGTGTAGAGTACCATTAATGGGGCGCGTATGCCAGCTTTGTATCACTTTTTATTAAGGTTTTTGTTGAGGCATTTTGAACAAAATACTGCATTCGCTGGTATTGTTTTTTATTTTTGGTACGCGCGCTGGGTCACCGTGCAGTATAGCTGATTCTATTGGTAGTATTACTCGCCAGGTTCCGATTCGTTTACAGCAGCATACTCCAATTTGTATTTTATATTTTATGTTTTATTGCTTTTACACAATAAAAACACTTTTATTCAAAAGGAAAACACGTTTTTGCATCGCCATAGTGTGTGAAGAGCCATAACTTTAATATTTTTCTGTGTACAGAGCTTGTTGTAGGGGCTTGTTGTTTTTGCGGGGATGATGACGTTTTTATTGTTATGTCATTTGTTGGGGGGACCAGACTTTTTGATCAGTTTTTAAAGTTCGCTGTTTTTTTGGAAGGCCGATAGGAAAGAAATATACTGCAATCCTAGTAGTTGTTTTTTATTTTTTATTTTTCACAGCACATACCGTTGCAGTATCTATGACCTGGTTATGCTTTTACTCTGAGGGTCGATATGATTACGGCGGAATACCCTATTTATATAGTTTTTTTGAATTTGGAAGTCACATTGTAAAAAAAAATAGTGTGTTGTTTATTGTGTTGAAATAATATTCTTATGTCATCGCTGTCTGTCTGGAAGCCCTAACGTTGTTTTATTTTTGTCTCGTATACAGGAGGTGTAGGAGTTTTTTTTTGCGGGAATGAACTAGCCAGTGCTGTTTTAATTGGTTACAACTTTGCGATTTTATATGAGTTTTTGATCGCATTTTATTCCATTTAATGTGCTGCTGGATCACAAAAAATCGAATTCTTGACGGGTTTTTTTTTTTTGTTTTTTAAAAGGCGTTCACCCCTAACCCGGGGGAAAATTTAACCCCTGAAAAAATTTAAGGGGGGATCGTTAAAGCAGCGGCGATACCAAATATGGGGGAAAAATTTTTTATTTTTGATCTTTTTTGGGGCGATTGGGGTTTTTTAAAGGGGAAAAAGGGGAGTGTTTGTTTTTGGTTTTTAAATTTTTTTTTTTTGTTTGTGTTTTAAATTTTTTTTTTTTTTTTTCAACATTTTTTTAATTTTCCCCGTGAGGATTTGTAACTGCAAATCCCCCGTGGAAAAGCAATCATTTTGATTGGGGTTTGAAGAGGGGGGATCTGTGCACGGGGGTTTCTGCTGTGCATAGGCGCCAAAGGCAACTAGGGACACCATGCCCACAATGCTGTTGGGGATGGTGACGTCACCCGAATACCCGGATGCATTTCCGACGCAAACCGGGGAGTCTGGTAGGAGCGGGCGAGGGATCGTGCCGCTTTCCTCGCCGATCGTTTGGCAGAGGGAGGGAACTCCCCCCTGGGCCCGCGGAAACATTATCGCGGCCATGACAGGGTGCCCGGGAAATGAAGCTTTTTTCACCCGCGGCCGGAGCTCACTCCGGGGCCGGGGGGTGATGGGGCATGAAGCCAGGGGGTAATTTACCGCTGGTTCCATCCCCCCGATCCCTTGGGGCGGGTGCTCGGCCCCAAGGGCCCGCGCGATGCCCCGGGCGTTTGCATACGGGCCATTTGCGGGAAAATCACCCTTTCCCCCTAGGGGCGTTTCATACCCCAATTTTCGGGGGAAGGGGTTAAAGGGGAACCTGTCACCCTTTGGTTATTCCCCCTTGCTGAGGGGGGAAAAACAAACCCGTGTCAACCTGCTGTGTCCAGCGTGTGTCCCCTTTTTTCTTTAAAATTTCTGCAGTTTTTTGAGTATTTTGTGCTAAAAATTTTCAGTTTTTTAAACCCGAAAAAAGTCATTTAAAAAAAGTCCGTTTTTTTCAAACCCCCCCAAAAAAATTTAGGCTAAAACCCCCCCACCTCAACTGATTTAAAACCCATTACTTTGAAAAGTAATGTGGGAATTTTTTGCCAGGTGGGGGGGGCTACCCTTTTGGGGGGGGGGGCTTTAAAACCTTCCCCATGAAAAAGATTTTTAGGGGTAAAAGCCTAAAACCCACATCTTAAAAGAAAAAGGGGCACAGCGCTGGAAACAGCAGAAACGCACTCCCCTTTTGCTGTTCTCAGCAAGGGGGGCATAATCAATTTTGACAGGTTTTTCCTTTTAAATTTTAAGATATTTAAATTTTTTCCCTTTATTCTAATTTTACATAATTTTTTGATTTTTTTTTTTATAATTTTATATTCATTTTATATTAAATTTTTTAAATTTTAAAATTTTATTTAAAATTTTTTTTTTTTTTCAAATTTTAAATAATTTTTTAAAAAATTAATATAAACTTTGTTTAAAATTTCTCTAAATGGTTTTTTTGGGAATATAATTTTGTATTTTTTTGCCTATTGGCAATAAGAGTTTGTTTAGCTTGGTCCCAGCTGGTAGTGAGGAATTCTGTTCAATCTTTATACACTTTTGTGGCATATGACTCACGCCACTTACAATACGCCACATTTAAGCTTTGCCCCACTGGCGATACGACACATTTAATGCTCCAACTTACAAGGCCACATTTAATTTCTGCACATTCTACACTCACCTAAAGCGATTTAGAACGGTCCAGTTGGTGCCAGTTTCCATACTGTGTGTACAGTACAGCATACTCCAGTTTCCTTTTGGAACAAAGATTTTACAAGTTTTGGTATTTTATCCCCTTCATGTACGTATAGATAGCGTGCAGACACATCCCAGGCTTGTAGTGTAGCCCTTGACTGGCACTTAACAGCATTGAGCCTTGGGTTCTGTGTAATTAACAGATAATCCACCAATTAACTTGACTGTGCAGTTTGGAAAGGGTCAGCATATTTTATTTCTGTGATCATCCTAAGAAGTCGACCTCAGCAGCTGACAAAATACAAGTGATAAAAAAATATTCATTGTGCTACAATAAGCGCATAAACAAGAGGAGACCGGTCTTATAACTGCTAAATCCAGTATAATCTCTCATCAAATTAAAATCTGCTTGGGTTCAAGCCTGTCCAGGAGAGATTAACTATTGAGCCTCCCTAATCATGCCTGAAATTTAACCCCTATATGACTGTTATTAAATCTTACTATTCCTTACCTATATATTCTATGGATTTCAGCTTGTTTGTCAGCAGGGATGTATACAGAACTCCATGGTTTTCATATTATATCTTTGGAAAATTTGAAGCCACCTCTACCGGCTCTTACTGCAAAAAGGTTAATACTTCTAAGCAGGGGCGTAACTAGAGAAGCCAGGGCCCCATAGCAAACTTTTGGATGTGCCCCCCCCCCCCTCCTCCCTAACCACGAACATTGACCAGGACATGCTGTTAGATAATACAAGGGGCAAATACCTCACCATACTTATCACCATCATACTGCTACCAAACAAATCCACTATACCAAGACCAACATTACCAATACCGCTATTACATAAGGACCTGATTATACCACCAGAACACGACCACAAATTACCACCACATAGTGACTGAATAATAACCCTACACTATTACTGATCAGTACACAAAGACCAATACTGTCTAATAATAATATATAATAATATAGTGACCATAAAGTGGTATATACTAGTGTACACAGATTCTGCAGACTGTATATAACCACCATACAGTGACCATATAGTGGTAGACACCAGTGTACACAGGCTCTGCAGACTGTATATTACCTCCATACAGTGATCATATAGTGGTAGACACCAGTGTACACAGGCTCTGCAGACTGTATATTAGCCCCATACAGTGACCATATAATGGTAGACACCAATGTACACAGGCTCTGCAGACTGTATATTACCTCCATACAGTGACCATATAATGGTAGACACCAGTGTACACAGGCTCTGCAAAATGTACATTACCTCCATACAGTGACCATATAGTGGTAGACAGCAGTGTACACAGCCTGTGCAGACATATAAGTGATTACAGTGCAGTTACATCTTGTGACTCACAGGTGACGTTTCTCTGACCAGTCGTTGACTTTCTCTTTTGTTCTGCATCCGGTCCAGTCCGCCATCATGATGACTTTCCCAAACCACTTTCCCTGAAAGTTTTAAAACACAAATATCAAAAAACCTGACTTTTCCAGCCCCTTTCCCCCTTTGGGCAAAAATGGGGTCCATTTGGCAGGAAAGGGCTTAGATGGGAAATAGGGGGGGCCCCAAATAGGCGGGTTTTAGGTACCCAAATAGAGTGCCCATATGGGAAAGCAAAATTTTGGGTAGCTATAGGGACCATCCCGGGAAAGACAGGGGTTAGGTGGGTTTATGGGCCATAAAGTGGGGTTTAGGTAGCTAAAGGGGCCCAAATAATTAGACCGGCAGGCTTGGGGGGGTATACAGGCAGGCTTTTTGGGGGTAAAGGGCAGGCAATAGGGGTTTTAAGGCGGGGAAAAAGGGGGGGCGAAAGGCAGGCAAAAAGGGGGCCCTATGGGTGGGCCTATGGGGGCTATAGGCAGGCAAAAAAGGGGGTATGGGGCAGGCATATGGGGGGTATAGGCAGGCATATGGGGGGAATGGTAGGCAAAAGGGGGGCTATAGGCGGGGCATTGGGCTATAGGCGGGAAAATTTTGGGGGGGCAAAAGGGCGGGCCCAAAATGGGGGGGCTATAGGCACATTTTTGGGGGGGGGGGGCCTAAAGACGGGCATATGGAGGGCTATAGGCGCATAGGGGGTTAAAAAATAAGAAAAAAACTTATCACCTCGGTCCAAGCTCCCCCGATGCGCCGCCCCCCCCCCCCCCCCCCCCCCCAAAGGCCCCCCGCCCCCCCCCCCTGCCTCCCTGCTCTCCCCTGCACCCTCTGCGCTCAGCGCGGGGGGGGCGCGGTGATTTTATCCCCGCGCGCGCCCCATTTTAAAACCACAACCCGGGGGGAAAAACCCCAGAGGGGGAGCAAACGTTGCTCCTTACTGCAAAGCCCAGCCAGCCTGCCTTTTAACCTGGGTTTGGGGGGGCCCCCGGGCCATTAAAGGGGGAGTATGCGCCGGGCCCCGCAGCTCCCCGCCCGCCGCAGTGAACTTTTTAATTCACTGCCGGGGGGGCCCGGGAGGGGCATTCCCGGGGAAAGCGGACGCAGTAGCAGCTCCCCCGGGGGCCCCCCCAAGCCGGGGGCCCCCCTAGCAACTGCTACCCCTGCTACCCCGGTATTACCCCCCTTCCCTTTTTAAGGGACATTTATGAAACTTTGGGACCCCCACACAGTTCTAACTTAATGTAGAGGAGTGTAGAATACAATGTATGAACCTGTCATATGTGGGCTCATACATCTGGCGTGTGCTATGCCTTGCAGAGGGAAAATAAACTTTGTTCATTTTAATTGTGGGCCTGATGCAAGTTTTTGCATACGACTGTTCACACATCTATAGAATACGGCTACAAGTTTTTTTTGGTGCAAGATAAGTCAGAACAATGGTGCAGCCCCGTTCATACAGGTCGCCCCTAGTTTTTGGGATTTGTTCCCTTTGGGGAAAAGCGGTATTGTATGAGATACAGATGCCGTTGAGTCAATTCCTGTGGACAGTTGTTCTAAAATGTGTGTCAGTTTTCAATTAGCCGGTAACTACAGAGAGTTCAGTCTCCATATATTTTTTCTACTATATAGATCCAACTCCTTTTCTGGTCTTTTCTTGGCGAGGTAATAAGTCTCATTTATTTAAAAATGTCTAGCATAATAAGTCTTTTTTGCCCCAAGGAACCAATCAGAGCCCAGAGCAACCAATCAGGTCCAGGCAAACCAATCAGAGTCCTAGCAACCAATCAGGCTCATACAACCAATCAAGCCCCCCTAAAACCATCAGAGCCCTAGCACCATCAGAGCTCAAGAAAAAATCCAAGCTATGCAATCAATTAGAGCTCTTTTCCAATCAAACTCAAGCAACCAATCATAGCAACCCAAACAGAGCTCCAGCAACCGATCAAGCTCATTGCAACCAATCAGGGCCAACAAGCAACCAATCGAGCTCTAGCAAACCAAACAGAGGCCTACAAGCAACCAAACAGAGCTCAATACCAAAACAGACCCATAGAACCCTTTTGGCCAAACAAACCCAATCTAGCCCCTAAAACCCCAAAAAAAGCCACAGCAACCAAACACGCACTGGCAACCAATCAAGTTAAGCAACAAATCAAGCCCATTTAAAACCAAACGGCCCCTACAACCAATCAGAGCTCATATCACCAAATCAGAGCCCATAGTAACCAATCAGAGCTCATAACAACCAATCATAGCCCATAGCAACCAAACAAAGCTCACAGCAACCAATCACAGCACATGGCAACCAATCAGAGCTCATAGCAACCAATTAGAGTTTGGTTTTAATTTTTTAACCAGCTTTGGAAATGTGAAAGCTGAGCTGTGAGTGGTTGCTATAAGCTCACCCCCTCACCCTCCATGCATTTTAATGCTGTAGATTCTTTCCAAAGGTCTGAAAACTCATCCCACATTTTCCCTAAGAACTTTAATGGGATTCAGGATGTCCCGAATACCAAATATTTTGGCAAGTTTGGTATAATTGCTGTTAAACAGGGACCTATTTGCACAACACTGTCTATGACTCTGTGATACAACAGATAACTTGCATGGTAAGCTCCTTCTTATCAGCCTGGGTGCACCATTAGTGAACCATGTACCAATACTTATAGCTCGAAAAGGGGTGACATTCCTCATTAGGGATAAACACCATGTACAGTAGGTATGTGGAACCTATTGGGCCCTAAAAATTCTCCACTGCAGGGCCCCGCTCATTAAACCCCTTTTTAATTACTCAAATACTTTGAATGCATGAAAGGGGAAACTTTCCTACAAACTATCACGGGTCCTTTTTGACAAAAGACTTGAGATGGAAAATTATTTCTCTCTCAAATGACTGTAGTAAAACCTGGGAGATGCAGAACACAGAACCCGAAGCTCCTGTGACGGGCACTTGTCTCTTTCACAGTAAGAAAGGCTGGATTGGGGAAATCAAGGCAAAGGGTCAGTGAAAAAAAAATAACAAAAAGGGAAAAAGCCTGGGGGTGATCTACACTGGTATGGAAAAAAGTGGATAGGCCATGACAGGATGGGCCGCAATGAAAATAGTGCAACTGACAGCAATAAAGAGAGGAGGTTAAAGAGGTTTTCATCTGTGATAAATCTCTTCTTTCCAGAAAGGCCCCAGCAATAAGACGATTTTCAACTCTTTTCTCTGGGGTTTGACAAGACCATCCGAAAAAAACCTGACAGCAAAACTTCATTCCCTGCACACCACCACTGGTGAAATGAGGTATTACACAGTTCCTAATAAAATCAATGAGATGAATGACTCACGTGCTGGGTCTCCAGAGCAAGGGATTCTCTTTGTAGCTTCCGACTCTGACTGATTATGAGTCTTGATCAGTGGATCCTCATGTATTCATTTCCTAAAAGGTTATCTTACAATGGGTTTTTGTAAATCCTATTCATCACCACATGGTACAAAGAAGTTGAGAAGTGAAAAACGGGAGACATCAGTGCTATTGTAGGATTCTACATCCCATCAGAACTTACCTAAGGTTACAGATTCGACGGGTTTCTTCACATCTCCTCCCTGTAAAGTTAATTAGATTTCTCCTCTGTACTGCCAGGAATAAGTACAATCTAAAATTCCACTAATCTGTGATACTAAAATGAAAAATACATAATGGCTTTGGTAACTTTTCTGGGATTTCTTACCCCTCTTCTGAATCACCGCTAATTCCCTTTTTTTTAAGATACATGATTCCCCCTTCAAAATTTGCATTCCTTGGCGGTTTTGGGAGATGGTATCACCTTATTGACGGGGGACTCTTTCTCAGTTGTTCTGTTTTCATCTCTATGGACGTTTCTGGATATCTGTCTCTTTTTACCTACAATGTAATGCTGGACATAGCCTGGAGGTCAACAACCAGGAGCTCATGAAGAAGACCACAGTCCCCAACATAGTACAGTTGAAAAAAAGACTTGGGGCACGTCCAAAATAGGGCGGGCCCCTTTTTACTAGTTACATAGTTTGTAAGCGAAAAACACAAGACGCCCATCCATTCAGCCTAATGCAAAGGGTTTTACCAGAGGATTTTTTTTTGGGCCAAAAAACTGTTATGCCATATTCTCTTTTTAAAAGAAATCGTTAACAAACTAGGCGCATCTACCTGGGACTACACATTTTCCCGTGCCCAAAGTAGGGACTCAAAAAATGCTAGCAATGAATCTATGCCCTACTTTTTGCTATGCACTCTGATACCTCACTTCACAAAAATCTGCTCCTCTCGACCTTCTCCCCTTTCTTCCCCCTTTCAGCTCTTCCCCCAACCCCAAGGCTTCTCTCTGCTTCCCCAGACTCTGGAATCATTACCCCCAAAACATTTAGATTTCCCCCACTCTCCTACCTTAAAGTAACTGGGAAACCCATCTCTTCAGGGCCCTTTCCCACAATAACCCCACCTCCTTACCCACCCCCCAAAAACAGTTTTTTCCCCCCCACCTTCTGTCACTTCCCCAAAAATTTCCCTTGTAACGTAAGCCCGCGGGCAGGGTCCTCTCCCCTCTGTATCAGTTGTTGCTATTTATCATACCTTTGTACTTTTTTTTTTAAACCCACTTAGTTGTAACCCCCCTGAATGACAGCCCCTGGAACTAAGGTGCCTAAAATAGATAATAATTGTGCCTAATTTGGCGATCAAATTTTCTATCAAGGAAACAATGCCAGATTTTTTTCAGGTTATTCATCAAACGCCTATCACTCAAAAAACCAGAAACAAGCCCTCTCACAGCTCAAAGGGTGGACTGAAACTGAACCCATTTAAAAAGGGGAACCTGGGTCCTATCACTTGGGAAGAGAAAGTGATTGCTGAGCATAGCTCACTCCCCACCACTAGGGGAACAATTAGACGCACAAAATTGTACCTTTCACACAGTTGCGAAAAGCCCGTATAAAACAAGGGGAGATTGCACAAATGCAAAAATACCATAGACACCTTAAATATAGGGGGATGGTTGTGGATTATAATTGCTAGATAAAGGGGATAAAAGGATTCCCTAATGCAGATCGTTGGACACCAGTGCTTAAAAGCCTATTACCACTGCTATTCGATTGGGGGGGCTGCCCATGCACTTTTTGGGTGTCCAACACAAAATACAGACACCCTCTTCTCCACAGTACTTTTGGGCAAAAAAAATGACATACTGGATAAATATCAAATATGAGGTATTAGTTAATACAGTGGCCATACTCAAAGGCCATAATCACAGCTCAAAGGCTGGACTGAAATTGAACACAGTAAAGATGCAACACTGGCCCCTGTGCTACTTGGGAAAGATAAACAATTAGACTGCACATTAAATTGATACCTGTTCACACAGTATGCAGAAAAGTATATATACACTCATTTAATGCACCTTAAAACTGGTGTGGAGGTGCTTCTTTTCTGACATGTCATCCAAAATAGTTATCAAGTTCAACAAAGGGTGGGAAAGATGTGGCTGACGGGAGGGGTAAAGGGAACATTTCAGCTTTGTTTTCCATTTTTAATGAAGACTTTGGAACCCATGAGGCAAGAACCAAGCTGCTCTAAAGGAATATTTCATTCCTGATACCAAAGTTGCCATCAGACTGGATGTTTTAATACTTAAGTGTTAATAATATTTATTAGTGAGATACCGTTAGATACGACCCTAACCTCTCCTTTGTGGCCATCTAGGTTATGACAGACAATTCTCATTATTATTCAGACACTCTCACAAGAAATAGGAATCCATGGATATATTGAAACTGTAAATTATAACAAAAATCAAACTTTAAGGGATGTTCTGAGACCTATCCATATTCATTCATTGGGGTATGAGTAAAAATAGAAGATAAACCTCATAAACCTACCGAGTGGTCTTCTTCTTCACTCCTGGATGCCAGATGCTTCCCCACTGAAGCCAACAGGTCACAACATCACCTGCACGAGACCTCTCTGGCCTGTGATTGGTTGGAGCTGTCACGTGAACGATGAACGTTTCGCGCTTCAGCCTGGATGAACGGAATAGCAGCTGGGAGTGAAGGAGATAGTCCGGAAGGTAAGTATGAGGTTTGTCTTCTATTTTACTCATACCCCAATGGACCAGCGAGCATGAATAGGTCCTGGAACACCCCTTTTGCATGATACACCATTGGCAACTGGTGCCCCAGCCATGATGTAATGAGTAGTTCTGCTGTCCTCCTATGTGGCACAGAAGCATTTGGGTCCCTCAAACACCAGGGCACTGATAGGACAACAGCTTCTATTCCTGTCGTTATAAAGGTGCATATGTTGTTGTCTCATGCAGTCATTGCTTCTTTCAGCGTTATCTACCATAGCAATGCACGTTACATAATTCATTATTTTCAGGACCAGTGTTCTTTTATTTAAATGCATTGCTCTTAAATAAGACAGTAAGGTCCTCCACAAATATAACGGCTTTGACAGGAACCATATCCGTCATGTTTCCAAAAAT